>JBBCBC010000018.1:5257636-5410765 GCA_037126765.1 Stenogyne calaminthoides
ATTCCCTATTGCTCTGTATTTAAATAACATCAAATATCCCATAAGTTTTTATTTCATTCCTGATATTAAATACAATACCTCAAATTTACCCCAATGACTGTACTTTGTATTTCAAACCATCAAGTAACAGAGTGAAAATGATTATTATATATCTTTATCTTTAATGAAATTATTCACCAATCCTAACCTGAATTTGCAGGGGTACTCATTGAGGTAAGATCATTGATGTTTGCTGCGGCTGATGCATTTCTCCGTAACTTTGCAGGAACAGTGCTTTCCTGCCCACTGCACATAAAGAAGCACGTCATAACGACATCACATAAAAAGAACTAACCATTGATAAGTAGATATAAAGAACAATTGAAACGCACTAAGATGCAAGATCAACTCCACTGCTTCGCCTGGTTAGTAAACCTGCAAAAGAAGAGATGTATAAATTGATAATGGAACCAGATGAAATGCTTGTGCAGGATCCCCCCTTCCCACTTATAAACACTCTTTACATAATGAGTAGCACTCTTGTACACCAGTTGAACAGTGCAACTGTACACAGCTAATACTTTTCTGTGAGAACAACTGATACTAACTAATACCTTTCAGTAAAACAACTAATACCATTTAAAAATACACTTGAGTTGCATGGTGCACTTGGTGAATACAAGTTTTTGTCCTACATATGAATAATCAGCTATCAACAAATAAATATTACTCCCTCCGTCCCCAATTCGATGTCACCTTTATTGTTTGCACGCGTTTTTGTGAGCGACTTTTCAATTATAAGTCACTCCTCCTTAAAAGTCACTTTATCATTTCAATTACTAATACAAAACTCGCTTGCAAAAACGCGTATAAAAAGTAAATGTGACAACGAGTCTGGGACGGAGGTAGTATTGTCCATGGAAATCCCCTTCTAAAAGGCATTCACTATGCACAATCATAATCCACCAAAAAATATAGTTAGACCCTACAATTTTTCAATATGGACACTCTACTTCATTTTAAGACAATTATAAATTGCTCATTCATACCTCTACTTTCCTCCTTAGGCTGAAGCATTGAAAGTGATCCAAATAACTCGGACATTCGACCTAACGTGGATTCAGATGGAGACCTTTTGAAACTCTACAAAAGATATGTTAGCAACATAACATTAATGCCACAGATTTTGCTCACTTTGAGATTATATACCCAATGTCTGTGTAGTTAGATATAAACCAAGATAATTTGTGCCACTAGTGCATCAAGCAGGTCATAATAATAAATAACTGTTGAACTTACAGATTCTCTAGAGCACCCATACTTGTTCTGAATCTGTTTAAAACCAACCATTCAAAGACTTAGCACAGAAGTACATGAAAATGATCATCAGTGGTAAAACGTACATTACTTTCTCATCTCACCTTCAAAGAAAAATCATTTACATCCAACAACAACAACTTGGCTTCAAAATAATGTGCTAGAGCCTTAGCAAGCATTTGCTGATACATTTATGTTAAACATGAAACAGAACAATCAAATAGAACCCTAAAAAGATGTGCAGGAAAGGAAAAACTTCAACGCAAAAAAATCGAAATGAAAAGCAACTCACCATTAGTACCAGAGAGCAAAATTGTTCGACTTGCAGGAGATAGATTCCGTGTGTGCTTAGAGAAATTGGACTTTTTCAAATGAACAAAAGCAGCATTATTTAACAAGACCTTTGTCCGTTCACTGCAATTTTCATGTAGAGAAAGACATAAGTGCAGGCTCAATAGCAAAAGGAGCAGACTGAACTTTGGAGCTAAAGTAGGTGAAAGTAAATTTAGATTTTGGATTATGAAATTGACAGAATGAACTATGGGGTTAAAGCAGAATGGTCTCATTAATCTTGTCATAATGGCCTAGCTGAAATCTACATTATTAGCAACCATAAAGTGCTAGTATTATTTTTGGGAATTACCTCGCCCACACTTCATAATTTGGCTTCAATGATAAAAAAACGTTTTCATCTTTTGAAAAATACAAAGCAAAGGGAAAATGTTCAACAAAAGAAAAGAGTTTCAAGTTTAAACAGCCAAACAGGTCAGGTATGATTCCATGCCAACTATCCACCAAGAGTACCTTACCCTTTAAGGACATAAGTTTTAATAAAATGGCCAAGAAAAACCTAATTACTTTGAAAATTTGATTTATTCATCATTTTCTTTCTAACAAGACCTCCAAAACTTATTATGAATTCTATACCAATTCAAAACAAATCCAGAAAATAATAAGAAATAATAGACACATAGTCATTTATGACATTGGTGTTTCCATAAAATTCACCTGATATAATAGGGGAATTGGTCGAAGGTGACATTGAAATCCCTTCCATTGGAGACGAGGCAGTGCATCTCCTCTTCCATTCTCTGCGGCGTTAAGCCGGTGGCGTTTGAAGCACCGGAGGCCCATTTTCCGACGGTTCCCGATCCCGACGACACCAATCCAAACCCCACTCCTACTCCTATACCAACACCCAGCGCCGACATCAACATCTGCTTCGACTCCATTTCTCCCCAAACGATTCACGGACCAGATTACCCAATAAAATTACGCTAATCACCAGGAAATTAATCCTCCCCCTTTTCAATTGTATTTTTTAGGGATAACGATCATACACTAAAATTGAAACAACAAAAACAACAACATGGCGAAAAACACTTATATAAAATCAGCAAAACTCATTCGATACCTAAATCCAACCAAAATTGATGCATACAACTTTCTACGTTTGCTAATTTTGTGTATGCAATTTTCTATGATTAATTAATTTTGTGCATTTTGAAATACGGAGATTGGGGAAATGAAAACGGGTGGATTTCCTACTGTCCTGGTGGGACGATTGAAGGTGTGAGAACGGTGGCTCACGGCGGCAGAAACGTGAAATAAAAAGCGGTTGTGGTGGTGGAGCGAAGTTAGTTTTTTCTTATAGGCTGGTGCACAATTGAAGCCGTTCCTTCCCGCTTTAACAGGCATCGTTTTCTGAGAATTTAAAAACTCTATTAATTTCCAATTTTTATCATCGTTAAAATGATATTATATTTAAAAAGTTGCAATTATTTACACTTTAAAATTATTAATACAGACACCGCTTTAAATTTATTCAAAAACAGTAAATATGCCTAAAAAAAAAAAAAAAGTGAGTCTCATATCCATCCCGATCTTGACCGATGCAAAATATAAGACATTTTAGAAAGCGTGCAATCATTTCAAAATGTAAGACGTCTGTTATATTCTCGTATATACTTGATTTATTTTTTGTGTAAATAAGTAAATTTTTCAACATAACAAGTTCCACACTTCTAAAAAATGTCTTATGAAATAAGCGATCTTTGGGTGCATACAAAATCTAACCCTAAAAAATTAAAAAATTATGTTAACTCTATTATTAATATCAGTGTTAACTCTATTAATACAGAAAGTATCAATATTATTTACAAAAGTTATCATTGTTTAAAAAATAAAATATTTTTTGAAAAATATCATTGTAGCCGACGCTGAAATTTGAAAAAAATTTATAGATTTAAAAATTAATTTCCCAAAAGTTCACACAAACAAAATTGACAATAGCACAATTACCAAAGAAAATAGAAAACCTATCCCCCACCACCATATGTCAAACCAAGAGTTTTAATTTGTAAAAAATATTATTCTCCCTCGTAAATAAATATCTCACTATATATAAAAACTGCACAATCAGCAATCTGTATGTGTAACACAAAACAGAAATGGCTAATAATTAGATTATTTTACAAGTAAAAAGTAGCCTCTCCACCACAACCCACCTTTACCAACAGGCAATAGGCATGAAGAGGAGTTGCTAAAATGGCGATCGAATCCGCCTCTGCTAAAAATGCAGCACGAAGGAGATGCAGTGGCGACAGAAATTGCGGGTGCATGAACCACGTCGATTCTATTTTCTCCGTCTAGCTGCACCCGCCATGTCCGGGTTGCCTTTTCTCATCATTGCTGCAAACTCATCGTAGTTTATCTTCCCATCCTGCCATAGAAAGTAACAAACAGGATAATCTCCCACCTATGTAACAAAACTTATGTTTTGGCCAAGTAGCATAGACTTATTTAGGCCTATTGACTAAATAAAACCAAAGCTTTCCCAAAGTTGTCGAAATGAGTGAGTCTCATGTGCATACAAGTGCACCGTGCACTCATATTGCATTTTAGAACCGTGCAACTTGCTATACTGAAAGATGCAACTTGTTTACATTGAAAAGTGCAACTATTAATATGAAAAAAATTTTGCAGGTTTCAGTATAAACAAATTGCATATTTCAGTATAACAAGTTGCAATGCATTTAAATGCATACAAGCCTTAACTAATAGTCATGGGTTTGCTAATTGGATGCAATGTTTTGCTAATTATGTTATGATATCAATTTTAGGCGACTCTGCATATACATGGATGAAATAGATCTTATTCAAAGGCACAAGGTGTTTTTACAATGCTAAACTGTAGATATACCTTATATATTTTTACCTTGTGTATTTATTTACAATGTTGTTGCAATTAAGTTTTTAAATATTTGTCCAAATATTGAACCAAAATAACAGAAAAAACCAACCTTTTCGGTTACCATACCAAAAATTTAAGTTTGGTAACGGTGAGTATATCTAAAATTTTGGTTAATTTCAGTATTTTGGTAAAACGCATGTATACTATTTCAAAATAGATATCAATACTCTATAAATTTCGGTTTACCAAAATTTGGGTATGAAATGTTATGCAAAATGTTGGTATGGAGTGATACATACCAAGCACCGTTCAAAAAAATTGTATAGAGAAATTTCGGTACGGTATCCATGTGCAGTTTTATATACCGAAAATTTCTGTATGGTAAAGCAGTATAGAATGGTATTTTCGATATACCGTATCGACCACCCCTTGAAATATCTCTCTAAAAGATTAGGAACTTACATTGTCAGTGTCTACTTCGGCAATGATTTCCTTAATCGTTTTAGCATCACCCATGTTGTATTCCTTCAGGGCGTGTTCCAATTCTTCCATTGTAATGTACCTAAATTCAAAGGCAAGACTTAAAAAGAAGCACACACAAAATATGCAGAGACATGCATGTAGGAAAGGAAAAACCACGTTCTACCCGCTCTTATCTTTGTCAAAATATTCAAAAGCTTTGTAGAGATGGTCTTCTCTGTCCATTCGGTTCATGTGCATCGTAGCTGTTATGAATTCTATGTAGTCGATTGTCCCATTTCCATCCACGTCAGCCTGGACAATATAACGCGTATTAATACACCTTTTATCACACTACCCAATATACATTTTCTAAATTATATCTCCATCCGTTAACCTATTACCAATTTAACTAACCACACAACATTATAATACAATATACAACAAACCAAACATGGACTTACTATTCATAAGACATCCCACATCCAGACGTAACATGTCCACCCAAATCCCAAACCAAAGAAGAAGAAAAACTGAATTTTAATTAGATACAATGAAATCCTACTTATCAGGTTGCAAGACCAGATCACTTGGTTGAGGTTTATCTGATCTCACTTATATTGTTTCTATGATTTTTATTTCGTTCATGATTCGTTAGTAGGTTTTAACAAGGATACGAATCATGCTGTAATTTACTAGAGAACTTTAGGCATCTTTCAGCCTTTCACCAGAACTGGATTTCGAGCACGTATGATTGCTTCACTAAAGAGTGACCTTTTAGAATTAGACCCCTGATATGGAAAATTACATTAACAACTAGGGAATCATTGGATTCAGTTATTCATCCTAACGAAGAGATACACTTGGAACCCAATATATTGAAATTGTTTAGGAAACTAAGCTATGCCCAATAAAAACAGGCAACAATAAAAAGGGAAAAAAATAATTCAAAATAAAAAACAAAAAATTACCAATGTATTTTGTAAGTATTAAATGGATAGGGACTTGTATGGAAATCCTAACAGTTGATGCATAATCAGAATTCAATGGCTACAAACATCTATGCATGTACATGATCATTGTTGAAATAGGTCTGAGTTCCTGGTCTACTTCGCAATGTTTCCGCAGGCATTTCTATTAAAGAACATCTACGCAAAAGAATAAGCGCCAAAATGTTTGCGAATATTATAGTTTATAGATAGTTCCTTAAAGAAATACCCGATTATAGAATTTCTACTATTCCAAATGTAGCGACAAAGAGGCACATTACCAAACATTTAAAAAATATCTTAGATAGTAGAAATTAAATACAAAGGTTTAGTCTAAATCTAAAGTAGAGCTTCAGAGATGTTTTCAAACAACCACGTGGGTTGCGAGGTTATATGTTTTTAATTGACATCAAGTATTTACAGAGCTAATACAGGCATCAAGTATATTTAAGGTTTACACATGAATAATTAGTAGTCACATAGTAGAGAAAAGTAACAGTAAAGAGAGGAATTTGGACTAGAAGGGAATAAAGAGACGATACCGCTTCCATTAGCTGCCTCACTTCAGACTCTGAAAGCTTCGTACCCAGCTTCGGTAGACCAGCTTTTAGTTCTTCATACGTAATTGTTCCACTGTTATCTGTATCCATGGATTTGAACATCTCCTTCAAGCCTATGATTTCTTCTTCGGAAAGATTTTCTGCAATCACCTATATAAACCCCACAAAGATTTAAGATACATTTCTTGCCCCCAAAATACTATGATAGAAGCAAGCAGAAAAAAGGAAAAGTGGGAAATTAGGACCTTAAGAGCGACTTTCTTGAGTTTGTTCATTGCACGGAACTGCTTCATTCTAGACAAAACGGTGATATCAAGAGGCTCATCAGATGCATTTCCATCTTCTCTCATCCATGGATGGTCTGTACACAAAATAGTTTGATTCCATTACGCAAGTATACATCACACTTATTTTAAATAGAAGGAAATAAAGAAAAAATAGAAACATACTAGATAGCTTGATTAGGAAATATATTTACGACTTGTGATGAAGAACGAACTTACCTAATACTTCAACCGCAGTAAGACGATCTTTAGGGTCAGCCTGAAGCATCTTCTTTACAAGGTCTTTTGCACTACTTGATATCGATGGCCAAGGATCAGAAACAAAATCGAGATGCCCCCGCAAAATAGAATCAAATATGCTCTGCTCACTCTCTGTAATCAAATGAAAATAAAGAATTTCAAATTTCAATCATGATCTACTATCCGATAGAAAACGACTTGAACTTAAACTAATACTCTTCAACCGCAACGAAGGCTAGTATATTACCTCCCCAAAAGGGTGGGACCCCGCTTAGTAGAATATAAAGAATCACTCCAGCACTCCAAACATCAGCTTCAACACCATAATTCCGACGCAGTACTTCGGGAGCCACGTAGTATGCACTTCCAACAAGATCTCTAAAGGACTCCCCTGAAATCATACATCATCTATCAATTCTTTTTCAATAAACCAAACACAGCCTAATCCTAACAATGCCATATATAGCACTACCACAAAATGAAGAATCATCTAGATAATGAAATTACTCAAATCAGAAATAATTCTGCATAATTAACCAGAAAACATGAAAAGGGTTTCTGTTTCCCCCTCTAATAGGACTAATTATGATCTTATTCATACTCAATTTCACAAATGGAGAGCCTGAATTGAAGAAAAAGCAATCAATTATTACCTGGTTTGACAAAAACGGATAACCCGAAATCAGTAGCCTTAAGGGGCGAATCCTCATCCGTATTCAAAAGCAAGAAATTTTCTGGTTTCAAATCCCTATGCATAACCCCCATGGAGTGACACGTGTGCACCACCGTGACAATCTGGCGGCACAGCCCCGCCGCCGCCCGCTCGGAGTAATGCCCCTTCGCAATAATCCGATCAAAGAGCTCCCCGCCTGCGCAGAGCTCCATCACCAGATGCACATGATGCCGGTCCTCGAAAACCTCCTTCAGCTCCACTATGTTCCGGTGGCCCGTCAGGTGGTGCATGATCTGGACCTCGCGGCGGACGTCCGCCACGTCGTCCGCCGTCACGAGCTTCCGCGTCGCGATTGACTTGGAAGCGTACGCCTGGCGCGTGGCGCGGTGCGTCACGTGATGCGTCACGCCGAACTGGCCCCGCCCGAGCTCCCGCCCGAAAGCGTAGACGGAGTGGACGTCGGACATCGGCCGGCCGAGGACGCGGGCGGTGCCGGTCGGGAGGGGCCGCCGAGGAGGCGGCGGCGCATCGGCGGGGATGACGTTGATTGAGGGTTTGGGGTGGGCGGGTGGGGGGTCTTGGGGGGCGGCGGCGCCGGTGGAGATGCCGCTGCAGTTGCCCATTTTTTGGCCGGGGTTTATTGTTGCGACGGCGAAGTCAAAGAGTATTAGGAAAGAGCAAAGAAAGTATTAGGAAAAAAGGAAGATGATTTTTGGAGAAGTTTGTGTACACGGTGTCCCAACTCCCAAGTGTATTGAATACGGTCTGAATTTTTGTTCACGTGAAATGTCTGCAATGACCTTTTTAATGTGCAATTTGTGAAATCTACGGTCTACCATATCGTATATATTTATTGTTAATTGATGCTGTAATTTATTTTTTTCCTTTAATTAAACCACTTAAATGCATATAAAGATTTGTTCTTTTTCTTTAGACAGCTTAAATGGAAATGTATTTATTTTATGTGACACGCTTTAATATTTAATGAATTATGAATATTTTTAAGTTTAATAGTAGTACTATTTTAACATTAATTAAATTTGTATTTTTTAAATAATAATAAATTTTAATCTCCTCATACATACTCCATTCTCCACCTACATAACTAACAAAATAATAAATAAGTAATTATGGTGGGTGACTATTATTGGAAATTATCTTTCTCATTCTAGCTCGATTAGTTGATGTGTGTTTCTAATTAAATTTATTGCTTTCTGGTCAGTATTTTACTTCCTTTGCTATTGTTATAATTTAATATTATACATTTTATGCGTATTGTACATTCTATAAGAAAGTGGCTCACGTGTTTTACGAATTTGACAAAATTAAGAAATTTTGTATTACCCGGAAGGAATTGTGTTGATATGTTTGTATTATTTATGTTATTAATTACATATTTTTTTTATTAATTAGCTGTAAATAAATTCTGGATCTGTTATTTGTATTATATATTTTTTGGTAATTGTATTAAGAGTTTCTGGTGAAATTTATTGGCAGTTTGAAATTTACATCATTACAATTATAAATTAATACAATTACATCTATCAGCTGATATTATTACACTTATATACTAATATTACAGTATTAAATACTGTTGATATTGATTAATGAGAGTAGCAATATCAGTTTATAAATGTGATGATATCAATTTCATACTATGAACAAATTTAATCCCATGAGAGTTTGTGTTGTATTAATTATAATTGAAATATATATTGTTAACCAATTTTTTGAAGTTTTCTTTCTTTTTTATGTTTTTTTTTTCGAACAAAACCAGGCTAGACTCCATTATTACAAGGACAAGGGGTAGTTAGAAATCCAACCACAAAAGGCGGAGGATCTAGCCAACAATGGGGGTTTCCGTAATCACGGGCCGCCCTAGCAAACTCGTGAGCCAACACATTGTCATATCTTTTTGCGAACTTAGTAGAAAACGTGGGAACTTAGTAGAAAACGTGGAATTTTGACGTAAAATAATCTTGCAAGCTTTTACATAATCCCCAAAGACAGTATCGGAGTGAGACGGAGAGTTTAGCGCGTCCACCACTGATTTGGAGTAACCTCCAATCACTATATTTTCTAGCTCAAGCGTCTTAACCCACGACAAAGCTTCCATGAACCCCATCGCTTCACCCGTGTCAACATCAATGCACCCATTTATTGTGAGAACTTTGGCGAGGACAAACATCCCCAACTCGTCCTGGATGACCATCCCGACGCCTGTTTGATTAGTATCGGCAAAGAACGCAGCATCTACAATGAGCTTGAGAGCCCCCACACCGGGACCATGCCACACATCAAGGTTTGAACAAAAAATTTATATAAAATATTTCACACATCAAGGTTCGGTAAAATATAATATAAACTAAAAAAGAATCGGAAGAAAGATAGGGAGTAATGTTTTGTTCATACAACAACACATTTCTACTTATAATAACACTTTTATGTTTATGTAATAACACAATTTTAAATATTTCACATGTGCTATTGTAAAAAAAAAAGGATTATTTTTCTTATAATACTAACAAATATTTGTCCTTACAATTATACATGTTTGCCTATATATAGTAATACATACATGAGATCATATTTTTTTTCTATTCTATTTTTGCTCAGTTTTTCCAATTTTAATCTACCCGATCCACGAATAATCAGTGAATTTTCATTTTTTTTTTTAAAGGCGCTAATATTTCATGGTAGTGTCTCCCTAAAATGGTGTTTTCTTTTAATTGGTGCTAACTGTCCAAACCCAAGAATATTGAAAAATTGGAGAGAATTTGGGTCTTGGTCGTTCTTTTATGGATGAGCAAAATGAATTCTTTATACTTTTCTCATCTTCTTAGTTCTCTCTTTTCCTTTTTTTTTTAAATCAAGAAATGGTCCAAATTGAGAGCTAGTTTTCTCTTTCTTCGTGTTTGGATAATGGAGATTTCGTGATTGTAAACTTTTGTAGTTTAGATTTTGTTGATTTATTAATAAATTTATAATTTATTATATATGAAAAAATCACATACCCATGTATGGATTTACACTCTTTTGGGGATTAAATATTTTTAGAACACTAATTTCTGGGGACGATAAAAGTCAGAAGAATTTAATAAGAATGGAGAATTATCTGGCCATCACACTATAAGAAAATAAATATTTACCTATGAAATATTACATTATGTCCACGGAATTTCTAACGAAAATAGTGTTGTTCTTAAATGGTAAAAATTGTCTACGACTTGTCTATAATTTTTTTTAATCATATAAGCATTTTCATTCATAGGTAATTTATAGATAAATTTATTTATAAACCATTTCTAAACTACAAATATAATTATTTACGGAAATGTAAGTTGTCTACGAAATTATTTGTGTAGGTAATTTATTTGGTTACGAAAATTACAAATGTATAGACAATTTATTCATATATATTTTGTATGTCTAATAAAATTCTAAAAATTTATAGAAAAATCGTAGACAATTCTCATTATTTAAGAACTTTTTTTTTGTGAAAAACTCCCTAATTATTTAGAAAATTTTGTAAATAATCCTTTATTTTTGGAAAAATGTCAATTCAGGGCCTAAAAGATGGTAAATATATCAATTTAAGACCTGTAAGATTTTTCCTATCGATTCAAGGCCTGAAAGATAGAAAACTATCAATTCAAGGCTTGAAAAATGGAAACTATTAATTTGAGGCTTATACATTTTAAGGTCATGTTTGACACTTATATTTCATGTCCTTATTTTTTTATTTTTAGGGTTTAGGGTTTTAGGGTTCATGGTCCAGGGTTTAGAGTTCAGTGTTTAGGTTTTAGGGTTTACGGTCCAGGGTTTAGGGTTTAGTGACAAACATGACCTTAAAATTTGTAGGCCTCAAATTGATAGTTTCTCTCTTTTCAGGTCGTGGATTGATAGTTTTCTATCTTCCAGGCCTTGAACCGATGGAAAAAATCTTTCATGCCTTAAATTGATAGATTTACTATCTTTTTTCAAGAAGAATTTAATTGTTGGCTTAAATTTAATAGCTATAATTTTTTCATAACTAATGATAGCTATTTTGCCACTTCTTGGGAACCTCCATTTGCCTATTGTCGCAAGACCTTGAGCCACATACGCACTGCAGACGTATTTTCAAGAATGGTTAAGCCTTATTTTCGCAAGTTCAAGGATATTTCGGCTCGTCTACGTACTTTCCTGAAGAATGAGTCATCTATGATTCGAGGACGAATCTCACCGAAGAGGGGAAGGATGATGCAGAATGAGTCATCGCATCGTCATAATTTTATATATATTATAGTTTTCCTTATTTACTGTCTTCCTATTTAATATTAGCATCTAGAATATTCCTAGAATATGTCTTTCTTGGTCGCTAAGTTGGGCCTTTAATAATGTAGCTCTAGTTTTCCCTATAAAAATGGCTCTCCTGTTTAGTTGTTAACACATTGAATTTGATAATTATAAAGTATTTCCAGGAGATTTCCTGAGTATCACAAGACGCTATCTCAACCCTTACAACGCTGTACGCGCTGCATCTCTGAATTGATAAAACTCTGCATCCCTGAATTGATAAAACTCTTTTATTTTTTTTAAGGCAAACCCAGGTCATTTGCTTGGAAGGCAATTATCCTAACAGTTGGACTACAGACGCTCATTGTTCTAAAGAGTTTTGAAACAAATTCTTCACAATGGGTTATACGTTATGACTTCCACTTTGCATTCATTATTATTTTCATCTTTTGATCTTTGTGAGTATTAGAGTTATTTAACCTTCCAGACACTTCAGTAGTTTTTTTTTTTTATCTTTTTAATCTTATAAAAGTTTTAACATGACATGAATTAGGTCTATACAAATTTTTGTCTCGATGTTTTATACAAATTAAACAAAATATGTTATTCTGTTTAATTTGTATAAAACATCGAGACAAAAACTTGTATAGACCTGATTCATGTCATGAATCTTATTTTTAGTTCATGACATTTGAACCTATTCAGAGCAAGGGTGCAGAATTCGGAAGTCGGGTGTTTCTCGACCGCCTAGCGCCTATGCCGTCAAGGTGCCGCCTAGACCCATTCTATATTTTTTTAAAAAGAAATTTCTAAAAAAATCAAAATTTGCGTCCAGAATAAATATCCAAATAAAGCCCAATAAGACCCAATACAAATCTAAAATTCGGGTCTAGAATAAATAATGCAAACATACCTAAGATTCACGACCTGTGCGAGGCGGGCGGCGGGCTGCGGGCTGCGTCAGGTCTGGGCGAGCCCTGCGTCGTGCGCGTCACTGACGGGGGGTGTGCTTGTGCGGCGCGGCTGCGCGAGGGAGGTCTGTACGGCGGTAGCGCGACAACATGAGGTGGGTGCGACGGTGAGTATGCGCCTAGGGCTAAGGTTTTGAAATTTTATTTTTCTGTTCTAGTTCTCTGCTCTCCCTCAATTGAATTTGCGTATGATTGTTAGAATTAAAATTTAATAGAATGAAATAAAAAAAAGTTTTCAAAATTGCCTAGGCGCCGGAACCCAGTCGGCTGACTTGGCCACCTAGGCGGCGACTAGCGCAGGAAGCTATTTTCATGGCCGATTTCTAGGAGTGAAAACGGATCGGATATGGACGGATAGTGCTTATATCGTATCCTAAACCATATTTTTTTCTCGAATTCGGAGTCGGATACGGAAAAGCCGGATTCGGATACGAATTTGGAATATTCGGTATACGGATACATGACGGATAGGATTCGAATAACTATAATCAGATAATATATTTCAAATGAAAATCATCAAAATGTGATTGAAACACATAAAAAAATTAATACTAAAGGCTTTCAAATTAAAGAAATAAAGAGGGAGAGATCCAAGAATCCCTATGCTCAAAACTCATAAAAAGTAATCCTAATGCAGAATGCTTAAGTAGGTAACTTGCTCAAAATCTAAAGATATACATCTTCAGATAGTAAAGCAGATTCTCTTATCATTAATTAAATAACCAAAAAAGCTCAAAAAACAATCAGTATTTTATCTCCAATTTTAGCATTAACAAGCATCATTAAAGGAATTGTTGAGAAGCTATAAAAACCAAAAGCTAATAATGTAATTTTACAACCAAAAGCAAATAAAAAGCGAATTTCATTATACATTAGCTATTAAATAATGTAAAACTATAAAAACAAGAAAACAAGGAATTGTTGAGAAGCTAAAAATGGAAAGAAAGAACGGGCCTCACACTCGCCTTTTCAAACTGTCACCTCTACTCTAAAATAAAAAATCTTCCCAGAAAAACTTTACTCAAAATCCACACATAAATCGAAGAAACAGATTCTGGAATTTTCAATGGACGAATTGTACGGGATTCACTCAAGTTGCGATTTCTACGCAGACAAGGCTTTGATGTCGCCGGAGAATCTCATGGATTACGGCCAGTATCACTACGATCCCTCCTTGATTCGAAAAGCAATGTACAACAAAATACAAGCACACTAAGAACCACCTCCTCCATTTTCCTCCATTTCATTTAATGGAGTTTCAACAATTTTTACCTTAGATTTTCTCTGAATCTGATCGGGGCTCGGGGTGCAGGGTGGCAGCGGCGTCAAGATGGGGGCTGGGATGGGCGGTCGACGACGGGGGTCGGGGCTGGGGGTGCAGGGGCCGAAAAGGGAAGGAGGAGAGGGGCGGCGGAAGCTTTGGGGGTGAGGGTTTAGGCTTTTTAGTTTTTAATAAGGCCCAATAATGTTATAAGTTATAACAGAGCCTTAATAAAATTAATATAAAATATAAAATAAAATATTTAAAAAAATCCGGATATCCGAATTTATTATCCGGATAAAATATGGGAAAACTCGAATACGGTCGGATATTATGTATTCCGAATCCGATTCCGAATTCGAAGTCAACTATCCGTATCCGAATCCGTATCCGCCCGAATACTAGTTTTTTATACCGAATTCGTATCCGACCGGATACGGTTCCGGATCGGTCGGAAAATATTCGATCCATTTTCACCCCTACCGATTTCGATAAAATCGGGATGAGCGGCGACCGCCTAGTCTGATTTCTGCACCCTTGATTTAGAGTATGATATAAGTCAAATTTAGTGGGTTAGAAAAATATGTTGAAAATGGGTGAAATGAGTCAAATAATTCAAGTTCATAGCATAGACCTGGTTAATGAGTGGACAACTCAAACATCAAAACAAATATATAGACATATTAAATGCAGTGGCGGAACTGTATTGGGGACAAGGGGTCACTGCCCCTGGCCCCACTTGAACTTATATATAAAATATATATATAATATTTATAGTTATTTATTATTAATTTGATGAAGTTAGAATTTTTGGCTAATTTTAAAGTGTACTTTATTTTTTTATATAATTTTTTTTGGATAAAAACTCGTATAAGACAATCTCATATATGAAATAGGGTACAATATAGAACAAATTAACATCTAGTCCCCCTAAAGTGTTAAAGCGCAATTTTCAAATTATGCTTCTTCTCATCACGAGACTGTCTCACGCAAATGTGTCTTATTTTCTTATTATCCTTCATATGAGGAGGAGGGAGCGAAAGAGAGAGTGTGATATGTATGATTCACATTTTAAATATGTATATATATGTATATATTTAACTCAGGTAATATAAATATATTTATCCAAATAATTTTCGAATGTATATAAAATATTCAAAAATACATTTAGTTACACTTTATTATAAATTGGGCCTCCTGAACTAAATTCCTGGTTCCGCCATTGATTCCAGGCATCTTTTATACAAAATGTGATTGAAATGCTATAAGTTATAACTAGTCTAGTTCTATAGTGTGCGTTGGAAGAAAAAGGCACCACGAATTATTTTGGTTCATATTTTACCGTTTAAATCAGTGTTTTCATAACTGAATCGACGATCAAATCGGTCTAGACATCGATTGGATCAGTTCAATCGACGGTTCAACGTTAAAATGATTTATGCATATTTTTTTATATTTTGTATGTTATATTAAAAAATAAATATTTATTTATAAAAATTAAAATGATACTCATTTATAACTTATACTCCCCCAGTCCCGTGATAACGTGCACGTTTACTGATTTTACGTATTTTTGCGAGCGAGTTTTTTATTAGTATTTGAAATGATAAAGTAATTTTTAAAGATGCATATAAAAGATGAGAGGTAGATCTATAATATCTCTCCTTAAAAACCACTTTATCATTTGAAATACTAATAAACAACTCGCTTACTAAAACTCGATAATAAAGATGGTGTGCACGTTATCTGGGACGGAGGTAGTAAGTCTTATATTAAAATAAAAACAATAGAGTTTGGAGACCAGAGATGATGGTTTTGTAAAGAGATTAAATGAAGTTGATAACTTATGAATGGATTTATGAGTGACAAAATGATACTGAGATAAATGCAATAACATTACATTGAGAGATTTAAAAAAAATAATAAAAAGTGATTTAGTAATTAATAAAAATAATAAAATCATATTAATTATTTTTTAAGAAATAATTGGACCAGTGACATGAGTGGTTCACCGTTCGATAGGTTACATTATTTATTCACTTTTGATGTTCCACTTCGACTCCAGTGTTCTGTTTTCGAAACGTATGACAAGTGTATAAGTAAAAGAAATGAAGTGCCGTTCAGGAAAAAAAAAAAAAAAAAAGTGCGTAAGTTAATAAAAGAAAAATAATAAAAATATAATGTTCCACTTCGACTCCAGTGTTCTGTTTTCGAAACGTATGACAAGTGTATAAGTAAAAGAAATGAAGTGCCGTTCAGGAAAAAAAAAAGAAAAAGTGCGTAAGTTAATAAAAGAAAAATAATAAAAATATAAAAAATAATGTTGCGGCTGCCCAGGATAGAACTGGGGATCTACTGCGTGTAAAGCAGACGTGATAACCACTACACCACAGCAACTTTTGTATAAGTGTTTTTACTTTTTAAGTATTCATATGCAAGTTTGTAAAGAAGAAAATAAGAGAAAACATAAAATATGGATTGCGTCTGCCGGGAGTCGAACCCGGGTAAATTGCTTGGAAGGAAATTATCCCAACCGTTGGACTACAGACGCTACTGGTAGGTGTTGACTTCCCAATTTTATATGGAATGTTTATATTATGACTTTCACTTTACATTCATTTGTATTTTCATCTTTTGATCTTTATGAGTATTAGGGTGTATTTTAGAACACAAATGGAAAGATAGAAGTGTTTATTTTTTTTAAAGTTAGATTACGCCAATTTAAAAATAAAAACATTTCTACTCCAATGAATAGATATTGGAAACAGCCCATTTGAGTTATCATTCAAGCAGTTAAGAGAAGTTTATTTTCTTGATTTCAATGACCATTTAATTTTTTGTATCTTGTGTAAGGGTATAATATTAACAAAAAAGTTGCAAAACATTTAATATGTCTTCTTAATTTGTGTAAAAAAAATGTTCAAGTCTATCTTATTGATTCGTAGAGTAATTTTTTTTTTATATAAACACTTGATATGAAATTTCAACAAATATAAGATTAGCACAAACGGCAAATAATAAATTAATCATCATTAAAAAAAAAAAAAGTATAGCACCATTTTCATCCATTTTCAAGTGTTAAGGAAAATAATATAATTGAATCGATTATATGTTAAATTGTCCTCCCGATGAGCCTCCTTCCAACGATATTAGGTAGGGAAGCGATTAGTTCCACACCTCTCTAAAGTTTGAATTTTTAGATAGATGTAATTATTCTTAGGGCAAATGAGTGATTATTACAAAAAACACATGTCTACTTGCAAATAGGTTCATCACCTTTTTAAACTTACTCACAACTACAAATTTTCATGTAAAATACTTTTTTTTTTTAGCTTTTTTTTTATGTCCGCAACCCCCAATAATTTAAACATCAATTCGCACTTTTAGTTTTCTTTTCTGTCTCTCTATTCTCTATCTACGCTCAATGTCTCAGAGGTGGTGGTGTTTGTGAAATCGAATGATGGAACTGATAGTTGACCATGTTTTCGGAGGCGGTGTATGTGGTCCCAGAGTTAGGGAGGCGTTGGTGTGGTGGAGGCAGTCCCGGTGGTGGTGTAGGGTGCTCCTGGAGTTGGGAGCCGTTGGTGTAGTGGGGAGGCGATTTTCGAGAGGGGTTTTGACGGTGGTGGATGTGTAAGTGGTGGCGACGAATCTAGGATTTCTTTCCAATAGCATACGGCGGCAGCGGTAGTGATGACGGCTCACCCTGGCAATTTCCGGCTATTGGGTGGTGGTTCTAGGTGATGTGTCGTTCTGGTTCGTTAGGTGGTTTGCACCGCGGCGTGTCTATTGGCTTTCGGGTATGTCTGCGATCTATTTTCTTTTATGTTGAGTACTTTTTATGTTGAGTTGATCTTCCATTGTTGGTGAGTTTCTAAGGTTTGACTTGATTAGTTTGATGAGTTGTAGACCTGACTTGATGAGTTTTTGGTGAGTTTGGTTCTTTTGAATTGGAGAAAAGATGTAGATGGGTGGTTGGTTTAGTAGTCAAGGTTTTGGAAAAGGATGGGGCTAAAGTTTCAGAAGGCCCGCCTATATTGGTCTTAGAAGCTATGAAAATGGAGGTTTGTCTTCATTACCTCAAGTTTTACTCCATCTATGTTATTAATGTTTAATACCAGCGTGATTTTCTTATTTTTGAGATGCAGCAGGCAACAACTTCTGGCCATGTTAGCGGTCTTCATGTCACTGCTGGGCAACAAGTTTCTGATGGTTCAAGAGGGCACATATACAAAAGGCACAAGTGAATTTTTGATTGGGTTGTTATAGAAATTGGATTTGTATATGTAAAAATTTTAATGTGTATATGCATTGTATTATGTTGTATTCAATGAATTTAGTGTATACGCAATATACTTTTTAACAATGCAACACTTTTATGCACATATCCATTTTTTGTTCACCAGCGCATTTTTAGCGCACAATGCATTTTTTGTTGAGCGTGTGCATTTTTTTAGGACCGAAATAGCAAGTTCGGCACAAATTAACAACAAATAAATTCCAATAAAGTTGTTTTAATTTCGTTTTAAAAATTTTAAATTATTTTAAAAATATTTAATTCAATAAACTTGGATCATAAAAATTTTAATTTTAGATATTAATTATTAATTACTAAAATAATAAAAAACATTATTTCTCAATTAAAATAAAGATTAATTTTTTAAAAACAATTTAGTTAACATTTTTTTTTTACGTTGGAAAATGAAAATTAGAAAAGTCTAATTAATAAAATTGATGTCAACATAAAAAGGCAGCCTATGAGAGGTAAGACATCAAAAGAAGACAGACTACTTTTTCTAATGGTGGGACTATTTGTACAAAACTTTTGCTTCCCAATATCAATTATTCACTCAACATAATTTATCTAAAGCAACAGGTGGAAAATAAGGGTATTTTAAGAAAATCGCAAAAAAATTGTATAGGGTAATTATAAATTTTTTCGATTGAATCTTTCAAACAATTTTAAAAGCTGATATGTACTTATTAGTGTTGTGCTAAGATATATCACATGTCAGCATCACCAGATTTATCACACGTCAGCAGGACGAATTATCACACGTCAGCAGGTCCCATCGAGACCACGTGATTTATCGTCTTCTGGCATATATGTTTTACACGCTTTATCGCACACGACTTGTCATCTTTATCGATTGTCATCGCTTTTAACGATTTTGTCGTCTTTATGATTTATCGTGTTGATCCTCTTTATATAAAGGACCTCACTTTTCATTGTAAGAAAATTATGGAATGTTTCCCTCATTCCACTTATATACCTACACCCACATTTCAGGGAAGAACTACGGTTCTTCCCGCAGTGTTTTTGTTCGATTAATAATTTTGTTTGTAAGTTGTTATCAATTAAGCCACATAATACTCTCCACAAAAAACGACTCGCAACAATTGGCGCTAGAAGGAGGGTCAATTGAAAAATTCGTCCAAGAACAACGTCAAATTTTCGAATCCAAATCCAAAAAAAAAAAATCACAAGAACACACAAACCCAGAAAATTGAAACATGTATACACAGACACAGATACATACAGACGAAGGGAAGGAGAAGGAGGGGGTTCCCCCGGTGCACGCGCCGCCGCGGCACTGCCCCACCTCCGTCGCCCTCGGCTCCGCGGCCGCATCACCGGAAACCTTTCATCCAAAATCAAAACCCCCATACACACATACACACCCATGTATACATACACAGATACATACAAAAAAGAAAAAGGGGAAAAAAGAAATAGGGAAGATGAAGAACAGGGCCGTGGAGCCGCTGCACCTCTGCCGCCAACCGAGCACCACCGCCCCGGGATCGCCGACGCCACCCATCTCCGCCGCTGGTGCCCATCTCCGCCACTGGTGCTTCGATTCCGCCGCCCAACACCGCAACACCAGCCCCGCTTCCGATTCATGTTTAACCGAACCAGAGCCGCCACCGCCTCTACCCCAAAATCGACGCCGAGGCCACCACCTCCATCACCATCTTTGTCAACTGAATCGGTAAAGCTCCGCCATTGAGCGCCGCCGCGCCGGCGTCACCGACGCCACTCGCCTGCCATGCCCGAATTCGCCTCCCGCCGCCCTCGACACCACTCTACAGAAACCACCGAATCGGCGTCACCATCGACCCAGATCGGCGCTTGTCGTCCCCAATCAAGCGGCAGCCACGGCGGCCTGACCCACCACTGATGCCGCCCCAATTGGATAGGCTTGACACAAATCTCATGTCTATCTGCACACGGTTTCTGAGTTAAGATAAGGTACAAGTGTGATGGACTTAATATATTATTTACTGGTTGGACCCAAGCATTTTTAATTGGTGGGCCTTTTTGAGAAAAGTCCAGGTCTTAAAAATGTTGGGCCGGTGCTTTTTAAATTTATCGGCCCAGTTCGGTTCTGCTGAAATAATTTTTTTGGCCGATTAATATGGGGCTGGGGCTGGGGCTGGGCCTGGTTTGATGTAGTTAAGATAAGGTTGGGCCTAGTTTTCTGTTACTAATTAATGGCCCAGTTTTGGGGCCCAAGTAATTGGGCCGAGTTTAATTAAGTTTTTGGGCCCAATTTTCTACTTTTAATTATTGGGCCCAAGCTTATTTAATTTTGTGGGCCTGGGTAGCTGGCTGATTATTGTATGGGCTGGGGGTTTGGGTTGATTATTGAGTGGGCCTGAGTCGAATTCATTTGGTCATTTTAGTTTGTGGGCTCGATTTTTCGCCCAAAAAAAAAAAAAAAAAAAAAAAAAGAAAGAAAGCAACACAATAGATTGGGGAGAAGAAAATTAGACGACGAGTCCATGAAATTCTTCGAAAGAATCTACGGGTAGTCTTTTACCCACCCCACCTGGGTTTATTATGTTTATGTCCCGTGTGACTTTTCATTCATTTGATTATTTTCATTTAGTTTGGGTGTTTACTCTGAGGTCGCACCCTAAAGGACGACGACTGAACAAAGACGAACGAGCCCAAGTCTATGTTCACCGACGAACGAAGTTCAGATTGGGATTCCGCAAAAGAAAAGTCGAAGAATGGGCACGGTAATAAGAAAAAGACGACTCAGATTTACAGATACCAGAAGAAAAAAGAAGGCCGAATGGTCGCAATTTAAATAAGACGGCCCTAAGAAAGTGATCGCTACTTAAATAAGACGATCATCAACCAAGAAAGCGGGGTTCATAAAGTTAACCCATCCTGGTCAAGACATAAATAAGACAATCAACCGATTGCAACATCAATAAGATAATCAAAAAACGAAAGAAGTCGAGAGCTTGGTCATAGTAAACACAATGTTCAAATCATTCAAGAAAACGGGCACTACCGCCAAATTACAAAAAGCCATCAGACGATTTTTGCCCGCTTTACTAGCGCAGCACTACCGCTTTTCGGTGACGATTATGCCCGCTTATCAGCGCAGCACTACCCCCCTTTTCGGCGACGATGATGCCCGCCACTTTGCCGCAGTAATCGCCGCTTTTTCGGCGCATTTATTATGCTCCCCTACCGGGCGAGAATCGCCGCTTCTTTTCGGCGATGATGAAAGTTCGCTTTACTCTAAAAGACAGTAATACTACTAAGCGACGACAGGCACTCTACTTACTCTACAAGAGTAATAACGCTTTTCTACGACGAGAGATTATGCCCGCCATTTTATGCGTAGCATAATACCTCCTTTTCGGCGATGATTACGCCCACTACTTCCTTGCCAAGCAGGAATACCGCCAGACGATATGTTCGGCCATCAAGAAAGTATCACTGGCCGCTTTTACGACGATATGCCCGGCCACTTTGCCGGCTTTCCGCCTTCTTCGGCGATGTCGATCGCCATTTTCACAGCATTCTCGCCTTCCCGGTGATGAGATCGTCGAACTTTCGCTAACTTTCGGCGATGTCGGTCCGCCATTTTAGCGAAGCATTCTCCGCCTTCCGGTGATGAGATCGTCGAACTTTCCGCGGACGACCAGCCCACCTCCTCGGCGTCGGCTTTCCGCTATCTCGGCGATGTCCAGTCCGCCGTTTTAGCGAAGCATTCTCGCGCTTACCGGCGATGAGATCGTCGGCTTTCTGGCGACAACCGGCCCGCCTCCCGATTGTCGGCTTTTCGCTAACTTCGGCGATGTCGATCCGCCATTTTAGCGAAGCATTCTCCGCCTACCGGCGGCGATGAGATCGTCGAGCTTTCCGGCGGCGACCGGCTGCCTCCCTCGGCGTCGGCTTTCGCTATCTCGGCAATATCGGTCCACCATTTTAGCGAAAGTATTCTCCGCTTCTCGGCGATGAGATCGTCGGCTTTCGCGGCGACGACCGGCCCCGCCTCCTCGGCATCGGCTTTCGCTATCTCGGCGATGTCGATCGCCATTTTAGCGAAGCATTCTCCGCCTTCTGGCGATGAGATCGTGGTTTTTCGCGGCGACGACACCCCGCCTCCCGGCGTCGACTTTCGCTAACTTCGGTGATGTCGATCCGCCCGTTTTAGCGAAGCATTCTCCGCGCTTTCGGCGATGAGATCGTCGGCTTTCCGCAGCGGACGACCGGGCTCCCCAGCGTCGGCTTTCACTCCCAACTTTCAGGCGATGTCGGTCCGCCATTTTAGCGAAGCATTCTCCTCGCTTCTCGGCGATGAGATCGTCGGCTTTCCACCAACAACGACCGGCCCGCCTCCTCGGCGTCGGCTTTACGCTTCTTTCGGCGATGTCGGTCGCGTTTTTAGCGAACATTCTCCGCTTACCGGCGATGAGATCGTTAACTTCTGGCGGCGACCAGCCCGCCTCCTCGGCGTCGTCTTTCGCTAACTTCGGCGATGTCGACCCCGCCGTTTTAGCTAAGCATTCTCCGTCTTTCTCGGCGATGAGATCGTCGGCTTTTCGCGGCGTGACGACCGGCCCAGCCTCCGGCGTCGGCTTTCGCTTCTTTCGGCGATGTCGATCGCCATTTTAGCGAAGCATTCTCTACCTTCTCGGCGATGAGATCGTCGGCTTTTCGCAGCACTGACGGCCGGCCTCCTCGGCGTCGGCATTACGCTAACTTTCGGCAATGTCGGTCCGCCGTTTTAGCCCGAAGCATTCTCGCGCTTCTCGGTGATGAGATCGTCGGCTTTTCCGCAGCGATGACGGCCGTATCTCCTCGCGGCGTCGGTTTTCACTAACTTCGGCAATGTCGGTCGCCGTTTTAGCAAAGCATTCTCTCCACTTCTCGGTGATGAGATAAATGCTTTTCCGCGGCGGCGACCGGCCGCCTCCTCGGCGTCGGCTTTTCGCTAACTTCCGGCGATGTCGGTCCACGTTTTAGCGGCATTCTCCGCGCTTTCGGCGATGAGATGTCGGCTTTCACGGCGACGACCCGCTGCCTCGCCAGCGCGGCTTTCCTGCTAACTTTCAGCGATGTCGATCCGCGTTTTGGCGAAACATTCTCCGCCTTCTCTCGGCGATGAGATCGTCGGCTTTCCCGGCGACGACCGGCCGCCCTTCGTTGTCGAACTTTCGCTTCTTCGGCGATGTCCAATCCGCCGTTTTAGTGAAGTATTCTCTACCTTACCGGCGATGAGATGTTGGCTCATTATTTCGGCGTTCGGTCCGCTTTTATCGGCGATTGCTTTCCTTGCATTTTCATCGACTTTGGCTCTCTTGTAAGACCACACAATCGGTCGACGCGATTTATCGCAGGGGGTAAAAGGTCAAAATTTGCTTTCGACGTAAGTGGTCGATGATGGCGCAAAATTTACTCCTATAAATCGCCTGAGGCGATATCCGACAGAGGAAAGTCGCCAATCTTTGGCCATAAGTGGTCGGCATTTATTTGTGAACTCTCCTAGCTCCCTCGGTATCTCTGGCTCTCTCGAGCCATCTCTCAAGACTCGCTTTCATCCTAAGCGGGATCTCATCGGAGCTCTCCGACGAGCCATCTCGGAAGACCACTTTCATCCGGCGAGGCGGGGATTCTAGCTCTCTCTCACGAGCCATCTCAGAAGACCTGCTCATCCCAAGCAGGATATCATCAAGCTCTCTCCAACGAGCCAACTCAGAAGGCCTGCTCATCCCGAGCAGGATCCCATCTGGCTCTCTCACGAGCCATCTCAGAAGACCTGCTCATCTCGAGTAGGATCCCATCTAGCTCTCTCTCACGAGCCATCTCAGAAGACCTGCTCATCTCGAGCAGGATCCCATTCGGCTCTCTCTGATGAGCCATCTCTGAAGACATGCTCGTCTCGAGCAGGATACTATCCGGCTCTCTCCTACGAGCCACCCCCGAAGACCATTTTCCCACGGGCATAAAAAAACTTCATAACGGGGCTCTCAAGAACGAAAGCCACGAAAAAAAAGACTTCAGACGATGGGGCTCTCTCTCACGAGCCATCTCAGAAGACCTGCTCATCCCAAGCAGGATATCATCAAGCTCTCTCCAACGAGCCAACTCAAAAGGCCTGCTCATCCCGGCGGGGATCCCATCCGGCTCTCACGAGCCATCTCGGAAGACACCTTTCATCTTGAGTAGGATCCCATCTAGCTTCTCTCTCACGGTGCCATCTCGGAAGACTCCGTCGTCTCGGCAGATCCCATTCGACTCTCTCGCGAGCCATCTTCGAAGACCTCTTTCGTCTTTAGCAGATACTATATCCGCTCTCTCCCACGAAACCACCTCAAGACTATTTTCCCTACCGCGTAAAAAAAAAAACTTCGTCTGTGGGTTTCCTCTAACGCAGAAACAGAAAAGACTTCAGTCTGATGGGGCTTCTCCCCGAGAAACGAAAGAGCAGGAAAAAGACTTCATTTACGGGGCTCCTCGGCATACAAACCGTAAAGAGCTGTACGACGGTTTCCGGCACGAAAGTACCTAAAAAAACTCAGTCTGTAGAGCTCACCGTCTACAGCATAGAAAAGACTCAGATTATGGAGCTCTCCCCAGTCTGAGCCTGAAAAGATCAGATGCTCGCTCTCTGAGCAAGACGAAAAAAAAGACTCATACGACAGGGCTCTAAAATACGCAGCAGAAAAGACTGGTGAGGACTCACTCCCAAGTACGAAAGTACGTAAAAGATCAGACGACGGGGTTTCGGCGGAGATATTAGAAAGACTTGCATTTACTTGCCTCTGGCATTTAGCATGTAAAAGACTTCAGACGACGTGGGCTCTCAAGCATGAGCATGTGAAAGATCACGACGGGCCTTTTCCGGGTACGAGTACGTAAAGACTAGATGACGGGCTCTTCGGCATTGTTATTAGTAGCATTCAGACGACGGCTCCTCAAGACGAAAGCATTAAAATACTCGTGACGACGGGCTCCCTGCACGAAAGACAAAGACTGCATTTATTTGTGGCCTCTGGCACGGAAAGCATGGTAAAAGACTCGCATTTGGCTGTGGCCTCTCAAGCACGAAAAGAGAAAAGACTGCACGACCGGCCCCCGGCACACGAAGACAAAAAAGACTCAGACGACGGGCTCCCCGGCACGAAAGAAAAAAGACTTCGACGACGGCCCCCAAGTACGAAAGTACGTGAAAAAAGACTTCATACTGATGGGGCTCGCCCAAGTAAGAGCACAAAAAAGACTTCAGATATGGGGCTCGCCCAAGCACGAAAGCACAAAAAGACTCAGATAATCGGGCAAGGGAAAGTATTGAGTCGACGGTAAGGTAAGATCCTTCTATGCGGGGACGACGAAGGTAAGATCCTCTACGAGGGCTCATCCTCTACGAGGGCTCATCAAGATCAAGATCATACGACACCCAAGCAAGCTCGAGGCAAACAATGTGACCGCAGATACAACAAAAGATAAAAAATGGTCGAGATATGAAACAAGATCAAACTCGAACAACGCCACAACCCGATCTTGGGGCTATTGTCAGCCGAGATATATCACATGTCAAGATCACCAGATTTATCACACGCCGCCAGACGAATTAATCATCACACGCCGCCAGTCCCATCGAGACCACGTGATTTGTCGTGCTTACGCATATGTTTTGTCATGCTTTATGCACATGACTTGTCGTGCTTACGCATATGTTTTGTCATGCTTTATGCACATGACTTGTCGTGCTTATGATTTGTCGTGCTGGTCCTCTTTATATAAAGGACCTCACCTTTCATTGTAAGAAAATTCTGGAATGTTTCCCTCATTCCACTTATATACCTACACCCACATTTCAGGGAAGAACTACGGTTCTTCCCGCAGTGTTCTTGTTCGATTATTCATTTTGTTTGTGAGTTGTTATCAATTAAGCCACATAATACTCTCCACAAAAAACGACTCGCAACAATTAGTATTCCCCTCATTTTTAATCTCTTATCTAGTCATTTTATTAATTAAAATCCATCCCTAGTTATCATAGTCAAGAATTGTTAGTTTATGGTATCTTGCAATCTTTATTGAATTTCCTAGTTTCTCAACTCTTTATCAAGCTGGTATTTTGTAATCTTTATTGAATTTTCTAGTTTTCAACTCTTTATTAAGCTAATATCATGTGCATATAGAGTACATTTTATTTTCAAAGTATTATTTTTCTTCAAAGTATTAATATCTTTTAAATAATTATAATTTTTTTTTGCAATTTTCATTGACTCATTCTATATATTTAATATTTCCTATTGTATAGTATATTAATAACAAATACAGTCACATGTGTTGACGTACGACATCTATATATACATGATATTATTAAATATTAGATAGTGTGTCGAGGATAACATTTTGAAATGGAAGTACCTATTTGCAAATTCAATACCGCCTTGTGAAAAGTACTACAACATGTGAAGTTTTTTTTAACTTGGAATTAGCTATTTATTAAATGAACACGTAGAAAAGTGGCATGGCCATGTAAGTTTACGTTATGGATTTGTTAACGAAGTTAGTATTTCGAGTCTTTGATTCATAAATTGAATATTCAGCCTGGAGTCTAAAGATAATTTTCCAGGTCTCAAGTGGATAGTTTACACATACCTTTCGGTCCGAATTGATTTATTAAAATCAAAAAACTCATTTTCATATTTCATACTCCCTCCGTCCAATAGTTATTTTCCTGTTTACTGTGTGCTCGGGTTTTAAGAAAAAAATGATAAAGTAATAAAATGTTGGGTAGAAATAATTATTTATTAATATTTTATATGATAAAGTGATAAAGTGATGGGTGGTTGGGGTTAAAAAGAGTTATTTATTAGTATTTTATGTGATAAAGTGATAAAGTAAAAATTTCCATTTAATGAAATAGGAAAATAAGTATGGAACGTCCAAAACGGAATACATGAAAATAAGTTTGAAACAGATGGAGTATTTTATAGTTTTAGATTACTTATTACTCCACAAAAAACAACTAATTTAGATATAAAATTTATATTCCGCCGCCTTATGTGGACTTCCAGGGTATTGCTAAGGTTTTGTGAAAATTTTAATTTATTAAATGAACGTGTAATTTTAATTTTTAAATGATTTGGTTTGTCACGTCATGTAGAAGACTGGCATCGTCATGTTGGTTAACTTGGTTTGTGTTAAGAATTTTTTAAAAACGTGTAGTATTTCGAAATTTGCATTGATTAACTTAAAAATATAATCGATAAAGTGACATTTAAAATATATTTCGGACTTTAAAAAAAAAAATTCGGATCCTTTTGTTTTGAAAAATTTCGGATCCTAGATAAAACGAAAAAACTCATTTTTGATTTTATGTGTCTTTAAAAAAAAATATTTTCACTTAAAGGTTCAAATTTATACAAATGTGCGAAATTAATCATTTTATATAAATTTCAGGGTAGGAATGTGTGAGCCTTTTTGACTCAGATGTCATGATAAATTCACTCTTAGCTAAAATTTTGAATTTATAAAGAGGTATTGAATTAATGTATTTATATTATTTCCCAAACACCTTTATGCATTTTTATTTTTGTGACTTGCAGAGAATTGGTATTATATATTAGTTTATTTATTTTTCGTTGTATTTTTGTGAAATTATTCATAATACAAGCTAAAGACCAAAATGCTAAAATTTAATAGGTATATAAAACTGCAGAATGCAGATTTAATTTGTATTCATTCACTACCGTGAGCTACCCATTATTGACTGGAGTTAGTGATTGTAAGATTTGAATGTCGACGCAATTTGCAATTCAATTCGAAAATAAACAATTCAACACCCGTGCCACCCATCACACAGCTTCATTGCTCTTTCCTCGTGCCTTCACTACAGTCTACAGCTAATTACTATATATAGCAACATTCCATTTCACTCTACTTCCATTAACAAATAAACAATTCCATCTCATACTCTTCTATTTTTCTAACCAATACAATCTTGCACGATGGCTACCTTCGCAGCTGCTCATAGCCGCCAGCAGCTCAAAGACACGAAGCTTCATCAAAATCCAGCTAAAGGCGGCCACACTTATGAAACTGACTCTGACTCCGATGTTGCTCTGCCCCTTCCCCTGTACCTGGCCAACACTGTTGTCTTGCCACTCTTCTTCATGGCGGTATACTATCTGCTCCTCCAATGGCGTGACAAGATCCGCAACTCCACCCCTCTCCTCAGCCTTAATTTCTCCGAAATATTGGCCCTAGTAGTCTTCTTCGGTTCCTTCATCTATCTCCTTGGCTTCGTCGGTATTGGCCTTTTCCAGTCCCTCCTTATTCCTACCTCTTCCAACGACCAGATTCTGGATGATGATGAAATTGTCGACGATGTTGATCAACTGATGCTCAAGGAAGACTTGCGTGCTGCCCCCTGTGCCGCCGCTCCTCCACAAGACGCCTGCATGATTCCAGCTTCTCCCAAACCCAAAACCAAATTAATCGATAATGAGTTGCCGCTTACCTTTTGGTCCCAGGAGGACGAAGAGATGGTGAAGTCCGTCGTGGACGGGAAAGTTCCTTCATATGCCCTGGAATCCAAATTAGGTGACACTCGCCGTGCTGCTGCCATCCGTCGTGAAGCCTTGCAGCGCATCACCGGAAAATCCCTCGACGGTTTGCCCCTGGAAGGATTCAATTACGACTCTATACTAGGCCAGTGCTGCGAAATGCCCGTGGGTTACGTCCAGATTCCTGTGGGCATAGCGGGTCCACTCCTTCTAAATGGAGCAGAGTATTCGGTCCCCATGGCAACTACGGAGGGGTGCCTCATCGCTAGCACCAACAGGGGATGCAAGGCCATCCACATGTCGGCGGAGCCACCTGTATCGTCCTGAAAGACGGCATGACTAGAGCCCCCGTGGTCAGGTTTGCAACAGCCAAACGGGCAGCTGATTTGAAGTTCTTCCTCGAAGACCCTCTCAACTTTGAAACCATATCGAATGTATTCAACAGTTCCAGCCGATTCGGAAGGCTTCAGACCATCAAATGCGCCATCGCAGGAAAGAATCTGTACATGAGATTCACGTGCAGCACGGGGGACGCCATGGGAATGAACATGGTGTCAAAGGGTGTTCAGAATGTTATGGATTTCCTCAACAAAGAGTTTCCAGACATGGATGTCATTGGAATCTCGGGGAATTATTGTTCGGACAAGAAACCGGCTGCGGTGAATTGGATCGAGGGCAGGGCAAGTCAGTCGTATGCGAAGCTATAATATCACAAGAGATTGTGAAGAAAGTGTTGAAAACTGACGTAGCTTCCTTGGTGGAACTGAACATGCTAAAGAATCTCACGGGTTCAGCCATGGCTGGAGCTCTGGGTGGTTTCAATGCTCATGCAAGCAACATCGTGTCTGCAGTGTTCCTGGCAACAGGTCAGGATCCTGCACAGAACGTAGAGAGTTCCCACTGTATCACCATGGTGGAAGCAGTTAACGAAGGAAAGGACCTTCACATCTCAGTGACCATGCCTTCCATCGAGGTTGGTACAGTAGGCGGTGGAACACAGCTGGCATCCCAGTCGGCGTGCCTCAACTTGCTAGGAGTAAAGGGAGCGAGTAAGGAGGTTCCAGGGGCGAATGCGAGGCTACTAGCCACCATTGTTGCCGGGTCAGTCCTGGCGGGAGAGCTGTCTTTGTTGTCGGCAATAGCTGCAGGACAACTAGTGAAGAGCCATATGAAGTATAATAGGTCTACCAAAGATGTCACTAACCTTTCGACTTGAGGAAGATTAAAAAGGAAGAGAGTGGAAATCAGTGAAATTCTGAGTTTGGGATGGATAGTCATTTTCTTTTTCGTTGTTCAAACCATTTCTTAATTTATTATTATTTTTTACTTGTATCGAATGTACATTAATTGCTGAAGAAATTGAGATCAATGGAAAGAAAGTTATGCTTTTTATACTGGAATATATCACACTAGAATTACATCTTATAAATTTATAAATCATCCTTGAGTAAATCCCAAAACGATTTGATGAAGTGGAAGTTGAACCACAACACCAGATTGGTTTCTTAATTTCATCACAGGAGAAAGAAGAAGCCTCACGAAAACAATTTTGTGTTTCACCAATAATGGGGAAGGATATATAATCCTTCCAACATCAGGCGATGTTGAGTTGGTTTGGAAAAAGTCGGTTTGAAATATGTGAAAATACTTCATCTCAATTCATCAACCCCACTATCGAAATAGAGAGAGAGCCCTTTGATTTCATTCAGATAATTTGCTGCATGCGTCAGAGTCCGAATTTGAATCACCTTCCTTCAACCATTTCACTTTAGACTATTGATCTCCATTTCATTTTAGAAGATTGGAAGATCAATGAGATCGGCCTCGGATATAAATTGATTGAAGAGAATTGTGCACTACCGAATTAAAATCACCACACACACCCCACGGCTGGCTCATCATCTGCCTTAAAAATATCGATCCCAAAGATTTTTTTCTTGCTAATCAAAACTTTTTTTGGGCTCGTGGATTATGAATTTTTTTTCTAAATTGAAAGGGTTAGATCTTGAGAAGATGGGCTGAGATTTAATTTTGAAATGGCCTCATTTGGTGTAACAAAATGGGCTTCATTTGATAAATTGGACGGGCCATTTGAATAAATGCTGGGGAATGTGGATCTGCTGAAAAGATGGTCCCAAATATGGCCTTAATCCTCAGTCGATAATTAACACGGGATAATATTTATTTTAGGGTCCGGTTATTCACACCCCAACATTAGGAGATACACTCCCCTATTAACTCACCCATCCACTTTTTCAGATATTAATAGATACACACACTATAAATTATCAAAATTACTCTTTTTTTCAGTTCATTTCAAATATAAGTCAACGAGGATGACCATGAAGTCATTGGACAATGTTGTAGATGCTAACGAATGTTAGTTTTATACTCTTATTATAAAAAACCGTGAGTTTTAGAAAATTGGGGTGAATGCTTATGCAATTCGTGAACATTTTTGATGATTGTGCTTAGGATTTATGATGATAATGTTCGTGTCTTTAGTTTTTTGTGGCAAAACGGACGTTAGACGAATAAATACTATATGGTGGATTTTCGGAACTGGTTTTCCAAATTTCAGCCAAAGTTTCAACAAATATATATCAAAATATTATGAAAATTTTGGCAAAATTTGTTGAAAAAGTGGTATGTTTTTTCGACAAATCGGGTTTAAAATTGCGATGACGAGATTTTTTATTCTAAAAAAATGAGTAGTATTTACATAAAATTTCGACAAAAATGTATTGAAATATTACTTAAATATCAGCGAAAATTTGTTGAAAAAGTGGTCTATTTTGGATACACCAGGTTTGAAATTGCAATGACGAGATTTCTTTAAGAAAAAAAAGGGTAATATATGCATAGAACAATACTAAACCTACAAAAATAAAGAACAAAACAAAGCTTATGTAAGAGACCCTGCATTTCTATCATATTAGCTAAAAAAAAATATGAACTAAGTCGTGGTGATGGTGGTATAATAGTGGTGAAGCACCTTGAGGATGACCAACTTCAGAATTTGTCCACATTTTTTAAGAAAGAAGGAACTGTTCATATTTACTAAGGGGTAGATGTGTAAGGTATTAGTTGCTTTGTTTTTTTAATCATTAAGGGTATATGAGTCATTTAATAATTATAATAAAATAATAGAAATTTCTAGGGTGTGTATCTCCTAATGTCGAGGGTGTATATAACCGGGCCTATTATTTTAGGACACTAAATTTGGTTAAATTTAACCTACATGCCCCAACTTAAAAAACCATGTCCCACTATTGCCCAACTTAAAATAATATTCTCTTTGTTAATTTCTGGTAATACTATTGATAATGGGAAAGATGTTAGCAAGCGAAAGCAGTGAAGTTTTCGATATTTTCAAGTCAGACTTCCGGTCACGGCGGCGGCAGAGACACAGAGTGCTGCCGCAACTACTCTAGAAAATTCCAAACAAGTCGGTGGTGACATCTTCAGAGTGCTTCCGCAACAAGAAAAGAAGCCAATACGATCCCATTTTCATCTCCCGGCAAACCAGAGCTCCAAGCGGCGGAGGAAATCAAACGCAGATCCTTCCACCGTTTAACTTCCTCCAAATTCGTCTGTTTCCCCTGTTTCCTCTGTTTTCAAGGTCAACAAGCAAGGAGGCTTTCCCATTATCTTGGGACCAAACGTACAATTTACCCAAACTATTTGTGATTTATACTCCTTTAAAAGAGATGAATTAATATAGATAGACGTGGATTGCGGATTTTGTTCATACACGATTTAGTAGCCCCTGGTCCGTTACGGCCTTGCTTGCTGCCACGGCTCTTGTTTGCCTAGCTTTTTTACACACTTTTTTCACCATCCATCCCAAAACCATGAATTAATTAATGATCCAATAGGCTACAGGTCCAGACAGTCTGTTAGATTCCTCTAGTCTTCTGTCTAATGAATTTTTAACATTCGTATATGTGAATTAATTTACTAAAATGAAAAAACTCATTTTCATATTTGCTTTTATATACTGCAGATTACTTATTACTCCACAAAAATTAACAAATTAGGATATACAATTTCCACACCGCCTCCTTATGTGGACTTCCAGGGTATTGCTAAGGTTTTGTGAAATTTTAAATGAACATGTGTGATTTTAATTTTTTAAATGATTAGTATATAAAATGGCTACAAAAGAAAGACACATAGCCCTGAAACATATATCCATGCAGGCATAAAAACGCTACACTTTCGATACAACACCTTAAATAGCTAATAAGTCCTCCAAAATTAACAAGGGAAACACGTACTTATGAACCAAATTACGTTTGTTTTTCACCTGCCATCATAGTCCTTCAGTGGCTTCATCCTTTACAGTAGTCCTTGGTGATGCTTGGACATGGGTGTTCTTTAGTTCCTCGTACTGCAAGAACAAGTGAAAATAGGAGCGAACCAATTAGCTACTAACCGAGGCACTTAATAAAAAACAAGTTAATTTTGTAATTTACATGATACGAAATAAGTATTCACAATTAATAAACCCCCATTTTCTGTTAGGAATGATAACGGGTACTACTGCATTAATTAACCGGTTGGATTCCTCTGTGCCAAAAATAAGGGTGTGCCACCCATGTTTCATATCTTTAAAATTTGACACATGTCCCATATTCTAATTATTTAAAATTATAAAATCTATAACCTAAATCATAAACCCTAAACCCTAAATTATGAACCATTCGGCCGGGTGAACCATGAACCACTTGGGTCGGGTTAAGTCCGGTCGGGTATATGAAAAAAAATTGAAAAAAAGAAAAATTTAATTTTTTTTTAATATATTTATTTTAATTTTAAATAATTAAAATATAAGAGTGCAACAGGAGTGGAATACCCAAATGTGGAACAGATGAATCGGTGCGTTAATTAACCCCCATTGACAATTTTTCATAAGTCTCATCTTATTCAATTATTAAATATAGAGTGCTAGCATATATGGTGATGAATGATCAGAAGCAGCCCTGTTACAGATTATGTTTATATTTTGATGCATGATTTTTTTTCAAGTGATTTGAGCCTAAAAGTTTTAGATTGTGATGCATTCATGGATTCAAGTCAGCAATAAAATGTTTTGTTTTAATAAAAAGCCTTCATATGATAATGACTTTAGTATTTGGTATGGTTCTAACTTTTATTTTTTATTTCTCTTGAAAGAAAATATCTTATCACACCATCTGGTTGTGCACTATGGAGATTGTGAATTCCATGAAAATGGTTTTGGTGAAGATAGTTCTTTCATGGATATCTTGGGCATATGTAAAAGTTCATTGATATATATTCTATTGGCTTCAAAATCACTGACGGAGAATATAGACCCTTAAAGAATGATATAGATGTCATGGCTTTATTGATACGACATGAAGGTGTTCCTCGCATCGATGTTTATAAGATGAGGATCCGACTGCTCAGCCATTGAGCTTCAAATTGCCACAAGACAATCCAATGCTTGATACATTTATTGCCTTTTGTTTTCATTTTGTATTAGTTCTTATTGGATTTGACTACACATATTTTTGTTATCTTTTTAATTTTACAGCTTCGTGTATCCCATCAAATCTTAAAGTGACGAATGTCAAAATATTGGGTGATCTCAAGGCAAACAGAAAGGTCAAGGTAAGTGGAACTGTTATTTGAGGGATTGAAGAAGAAAGTATGGTGGAATTGTTCATTACCATTTCTCAAAGCTTTGATGTAAAAGATCTTGAGGCTATTTGGCAATCTAAGACTAAGAAGGCAAGTAATGCCAAAGCATGTGCTTATGTAGTAAATGTCATGTTAATTCTTTTGTCTTTTTATTTGACTCATTCGTTGATCAGGTAAGTGACTGACGTTATTTTTGTAGGAGTTTCACTTGTCCTCAAAAGTTGTAGGTCATTATGTGGTGGCAAAATATTCTCCCATGAATGAAGATGGTAAATATGGTGGACCAGTATTTGTTGTTTCTGACAAAACAGTAGAGAGTAAGTGATTATAATTAAACTTATGAGTGATTTTGAATTGCGCTAATGTTTAAAATATTTATTGAATATTTTTATTTAATAGATTCATCCCCTCAAAAGTTTAAAAGAGTTAGAGGAGGGAACAAGAATAAGAAAGTTGCATCTTTGAGAAGCGGTGAAAAGCTTGATGTTATATTCTTTAACAATCGTCCAGTCAACTAAAATCATGAGGCTTGGTCAAGACACCTGGAAAAAATTGTACGTGACCGCAACATTTGCCCTGTACGAGTGCAATCATGGAAGGATATTGAAAATGTAGAAAAACAACATATGTGGGAGACATTAAGGTATGTTTATATTTTACCTGCCACTTTGAGCAAACATATTCCATGCTCGGGTTAACTTGAAAACTTGAACTCATTTATTAAAATTTTTGTAGGAATGTTTCACAAATCCTAATATTGAATTATATCAAGAGCATACCTTGGAGCATATGAGTGTTTTGTGGGGAGCTTGGAGGTCAAAATTGTATGCAGATCAGGTAAGACCTTACAAAACTAAGATTCAGGCTTTAAAAAAAGTTCCAAGTGGGATGGATGATAAAGACTGGGAGTGGCTTGTTACTAACAAATTTTTAACTAAAGATTTTCAGGTATGATATATTTTTAAGTATTCAGATTTTATCAATTTTTATAGTGAACTAACTGTAAGTTTGCATATGTAGGATATTAGTGGGAGAAACTCTAAGAATCGATCTAAATCAGATATGTATATACCTCATCTTACTTGAAGCAGACCACATGAAGATATCATATATGAAAAGGTAGTAGGGTTCCATTATAATTGTGTTTTGTGTTTTTTTTGAAGATCACAACTTTACATATAGTTTTGGTTTATTCTTGAATTAAACAAAATATAGGGAGGTAAAGATTCTGAAATGCCTGATTTGGGAGTAATTTTCTTCGAGACTCGGAGCAAAAATGGAAATTTTAATGGGACAAAAGAACAGGACAAATATGTATGTATCATTGATTCACTTTCTTGCATAATTTTTTTAATCATTTGTTTCATTGACTTTAAATTTTATAAACCTTCTGAGAATGAAATTGTGAAAACAGTTCAAGCTAATCCATCACTTTCAAACCTTGAGGTTGTTGAAATATGTTTTTGGAGCCCTGGCGTCATGGTATTGTGTATGGTTATGGAGGTGGTGTGAAACGCAAGACATTTTTTGAGCTTCCTACAGCTGAAGCATAAGGAATGCCCTTCATGTCATCTATCTCCTTTTGTGTTTTGGGACACATTTCTTTGGATAGATGGATTCCGTGTCTGAAAGGTACAAAACCTTTCTTGGAATCTTGCATGATGAATCGCTTCAAGACAGTGTCTATGTATGAAGCCTGTGAGAGGCCGATCATCCTTTTCCTGATATCTCGAGTGATCTTAATCCCTAGGATATGATCAGTTTCTCCCAAGTACTGCATATCAAACTGTTTTGACAGCCATGCCCTTACTTCTGATTACACCTTTATATCGTTCCCGATGACAGAATGTCGTCTACGTATAGTACTAAGAACACCAAGGCAGTTCCAACGCGCTTTTTATAAACACAACTCTCGAAATTATTTTGATCAAAATTGTAAGATTTTATGACCTGATTAAAACTTTGATTCCAAGCACGTGATGCTTGCTTCTGTCCATAAATGGACTTCCTTAACTTGCAAACCAGATGCTCTTGGCCTTTTTCAATGAAGCCTTCGGGTTGTTGCATATAGATTTTCTCATCAAGACATCCGTTAATGTAAGTTGTCTTTACATCCATTTGCCAAATCTCAAAATCTAGATTCGCAGCAATCGACAAGAGAATACAGATGGACTTGAGCATGGCTACGGGCGAAAAGGTTTGACTAGCTCCCTTCTTTCTGAGTGTACCCTTTTTTCGCCACGAGTCTTACTTTGAAGGTTTCCACCTTACCGTCTGATCCTCTTTTTCTCTTGTATACCCACTTGCACCCTATGGGTTTTATCCCATCAAGTGGTTCGACTAGCTCCCACACTTTATTGTGATCCATTGAACTCATTTCGGCTTCCGTTGCAGTTTGCCAAGAATCTGCATCCTTGTCTTGGATCGCCTCGTTGTAAGTCCAGGGGTCTGATTCAATGTCACTGGGGATCAAGTCTAAGGACTCTCCTATCCCCATGAATTGCTCGGGTTGTTTGACAACCCTCCCACTACGACGCGGTTCCGGTTGTGTAAGTGTTTCGCTTGGTGTATCGACTTGTACTATTCGCTTTCTATCATTCATATAGTCTTCTTCCAAGACTTGTATCGACTTGTACTCGTCTAAGGTAATCTCACTTCTAGGCTTTCTATCATTCATATAGTCTTCTTCCAAAAATCTAAAGTGCGTACTGATTACGACCCTTTGGTCTTCGGGACCATAGAACATGCATCCCATTGTTCCCTCGGAGTATCCTATAAACAACCTTAATTCTGAACGTGCATCCAACTTACCGGCTTCCTTGTCCAACACGTATGTCGGACACGCCCAGATTCTCATGTGTTTCAAACTGGGCTTGCACCCAGTCCACAATTCTTTAGGGGTTTTGGGAACCGATTTGGATGTCACTAAGTTTAGAATGTAAGCCGTTGTTTCCAAGGCGTGACCCCATAATGATTTTGGTAAATCCGCATAACTCATCATTGATCTGACCATTTCTAAAAGTGTTCTGTTTCTTTGTTCTGCAACCCCGTTTTGTTGATGGGTTCCGGGTTCAATTAACTGGGATGCAATCCCTTCATCTGACAGGTAGTTCAAAAATTCATCGCTTAGGTATTCGTCTCCACGATCAGATCGTAGAAACTTGATACTCTTTTCCCTATGATTCTCTGCTTGAGCCTTAAATTCTTTGAATTTGTCAAAGGTCTCAGATTTATACTTCATTAGGAAAACGTACACATAGCGTGAGTAATTGACACGTGATTTCTCACACTAACCTCTCAAGTATAAGAGGGTCGTTTTGTGCCCGGTTAAATATCGATCCACGAGACTAGATGGTGAAATATATCCCAATCGCTATGTGTCGGCGCGTGATTATAGTGTGGAACATGATGGAAACTTAAAAAGCAAGCAATTAATAACTAAGCATGACAAATAAGAAACTACAAACTAGCAAGCAAATAAGTGAAACAACTAGATGAAAATGTTTTATGTTTTGAGAGTGAGAGGTGTTCGGGTGTTGATCCTCCGATGATGTTCGATTAACGATTGCCTAGGTGGTTGTGTCTACGTCCGGTTACTCCCTAAGAATGATCACTCTTCATTAACCATCCCCGTACTTGGTAAGCCTAGGTTCCGGTTTCATTAAACACCTAAGATCGGGATGTGAGTTCACTATTTCTCACCCGGGTAATTGCAAAGGAAGGGTCCTCTAACTAACTAGCTAACTACTCCATACCCTTGTGTTCCCACTTGTAGCATAGAGATCACTCTCATAAATTTCTTCATTTTCAACACTAGTTACTAGCTAGTGAATCAATGTGAACTAAGGGGATTCTAACGATCCTACCCAACTCTTGTTGCAATAGGATGTGAATTGGCTCAAATTCGGGAATCAAACCAATACCTATCCATCTACCCACATTTACCCAACTCTCGTTGCGATAAACCAATATCCACTCAAATTACACAATCGCAACTCAAACCCATACAAATTAGCTCAACTATCTAACTCTCGTTGCAACAATTAAACATCAATATATGAGCTAATAGAAGAAATCATGCAATCGAACAATGAAAACCCACCAACCTAATCAAACAATTAAGAAATTGAACCACGACAATTAAATCAAAACATAAGCTCAAGATTCACAAATATCACATCATCCAAGAGCACTAAGAGTTTAACTCATGATTTTACAATCCAAAATCAATTGAAAAATAAACACTACAAGACTAACTAATGGAAAATACAATAAATAAAGAAAAGATTGAACCCTAGATGACATCTTGTGGGAGGATCTTCACTCTATTCTTGCACCCAAACTCCTTTTCTCTTCCCCAAGTAAAACACCCCACCTAGTGGGTGGAGTGTGTGGAAAGACTCTCAAAACCCTAGCTAATTTCTCTCCAAAATTTGACAAATGGCGTGTTGTTTCTGGAATTTGAATGGAATCTAAATGGAATAATGGCCAATGAAAGCTGCTGCCCTGTTTCGTATTTACCTCTGTTGCTTAATGGACCACTGAAATAATAAAATGGTGATGGGCCTTTGTCTTTCTTAATCAATTAGCCCATAGGTGATGAGGCCATGAATAGATATAAAAGTAACAGAGCCTCGTTTCTATGTAACAGAGCCTCGTTTCTATGGTCAAAGATGGCGGCTAGGTGGCTGCTTGGAATTAATTCCTTGCGCTGCTGAATCAAAATTTGGGCCGCCACTTTCGGGTTTTGAATTGCTGAAATGAGCCGTGAACTTTGGGCTTCAATTTCTTCTTCTCTCTTTTTTTAATTCTGGAGCCCAATTCATTTTCTTCTCGTAATTTTGCTCGCTTTATTTCTTCGATTGACCTCAATAAATAATGGGCACGTGTTTTACTCTAAATATCCTCAATTTTTCTACAAAATAACAAAACACTACCTTTCTCGACATTTAAGCACAATTAGTCAATTTTAGTATAAAAAATGCATGAAACTCTATAACATTATGCAAAATAAGAACACGAATTTCGAGCAATTTTCACACTAATCAGTAATCATCGATAAAAGTAACGAAATACTCGTAGCCACCTCTAGCTTTGATTTGCATTGGACCACACACGTCAGTGTGAACGATTTATAACACTTCTTTAGCTCTAATCCCCTTGGCTCCAAATGTCCGCTTGGTCATTTTGCCTTCCAAATTAACATGATTCGCAGGTTGGAAATGGTTCAACCCGGAGAGACTCCAATGAACCATCTTGGACCAACCTTTGGATCCTATTCGGATTAATATGACCTAATCTTAGATGCCAAAGAAGTGTTTTGTTCACGTTAGTTGAACGTTTTCTTTTAATGCTTGAAACAAACGATGTGTTATAGGATGCATTTTGTGCGTGGTGTGAACAGTTAATAGTGTAAAGATTGTTCGACAACGTTCCATGACAGATAAGCAGATTATTTTGAAAAAATCGAAACATGTTTAGAAAAGTAATTGAATATCCATCCAAAAACAATTTAGAAACCGAAACAAGGTTCTTTCTAAAGCTAGGAACGTAAAGAACATCCTTTAAAACTAAAACTCTGTCTTCAAAAGACAGCTTCACTTCTCCCACTGCTTCAACCGCCACTCTCGTAGCGTCGCTTAGCGTGATGAGGATCTCACTTCCACTAAGTTGCTGAGTCCGTTTGAACCCCTGTAAAGTGAAACAAACATGATCAGTGGACCCCGTATCAATTACCCACGAGTGGGTAGCATACACCGCTAAATAAGTATCAACAACTAGTGCTTGAGAGTTACCTTTCTTTTCATCACGCTTGGGATTGGAACAGGCTGACCTCCAGTGTCTTGTCTCACCGCATTCCAAACATTTCCTCTTACTTAGACGTTCATTTTTTATGGATGTTGAGCCGACTTGGTTTAACCTATTTGTCTTCTCATCATTCTTACCACCAATTGGCCTAAAAAGAAAAGAAGACCCCTTTGCAACCAAGTTCATTTTCTTGCGCCCCATTTCCTCTTCAACCAATGTAAGAGCATTTACTAGACCATCCACAGTAAATTCCAGATCGCTCATCAGGTATTCTAGATAGAAGTGATCATAGCTCTTTGGAAGAGAATGGAGAATGAAATCAACTTTGGTTTTGAAATCACATTTTTCGCCAAGAATCTCAAGTTCCTTAAAAAGAACCATAACCCTAAGAACGTGCTCCCTTGCGGTCGTTCCTTCTTCCATTTTTAGCTTGGCCATCTCATGCCTTATGCTTTGGATTGCCATATGGGATGGATATGCAAACATCGCTTCGAGATTTCGCATAATGTCTGCAGCTGATTCAAATCCTTGATGAAGGCGTTTCAACAAATCTGACAGATGTGCCAAGATTGTGTCCTTCATCAATTCATTGGCCAACTCCCATTTACTATACTCCATCTCGTCCCATATACTAGCATCCTCAGCTGGTTTTTCGGTTTTGGTGTGTCAAGTACCCATTTGGATTGTTGTGCAGTTAGGATGAATTTCATTTTATAATTCCAATCAAAATAGTTTTCTCCAGTGAGTTTAAGATCCTTGAGTTTATCAAGTGGATTAAAAGGTTTCGACATGATGATACTGAAAATAAACATACATTTTGTATTAATAACACATAATTTATCACATAATTCGATAACATGAATCATATTAAAATCTCAAAAAATATGAACATGCATCAGTCAACATCTTAAAATAATTTAAATGAGCCACGTGGGTGGGTCATCATTTAAAACTCATTTAAGCAGGTTACAAACAAGAACAATTACAAACCTTTAATTCTCAATTAATAGTTGGCTTAAACTTTGACCAATATAAAATTGATAGGGACTTCGGCGAAATATATGCATATCAATTTTATACCTAAGTAATAACCATGATTAAATACAAAATTATTATTTCGTTTTGAACGAGCCTCTCGGGAGGGTCATCGTCGCCACTAATAATAATTCACAATCATCCTTTTCAGAATTTATTCATGTGAAAACTTTCTTTTGGCCGTCCCTTAGGGGAATTTCTCCAAAAGAATTCACAAATAAATAAATCATGGAGGTTAAAAATTAATCCAATTTTATTATCCGGAATAAAATTGTCAATTAATATTTAAGCATACTTAGTAATTTTTTAAAATCGAGATTTTTCATGAACAACAAATCCTCATGCAAACATATTTAACCAATTAAATACAAGCTTAAGAAAATAACATAGCATCAAAAAAATAAACACATTGGGCACATATATACAATTGTCACGGTTTAAATTTTTGTCTTGAATTTGAGAAATCGTCAGTCTTCAATACCTCCCACTCGATCGTCTCGGAAAAAAATTTCTTCACGTCTCATGCACCGATCAGCTTGCGGGCCGGGATGCACACCTTGCATCCGGCCCGGCCGTATCGGTCAGCGCCCGCGTGCCCCGTGCGCGTCGCCTAGGCGAACTCGGCATCGCTCGGCAGCATTCGAACAGCGCAGCGAGTACCCGCACGCGCCCGTGCCTTGCTCCCGACCGCGTCCCCATATCACCCTCGCGCGTACACGCGCGCCGCCCGAAGGCCCCGAACGATCCCGCGCGCGTTCGGCCCCTCGGCCATGCGCGCGCCAATGTTTGCATCGCGCGCGGTCCTCCCTTGGCACGTTTCTTGCGACGCAACCTACCTGCGTCCAGTTTCTGGATCCCGTCTTCAATCCTCGTCTTCATCTTCGATCCGATTACAATTTATTTAACGAAAAAAATAAATAAACCTACGATCTAGACTAGTTTATTACATTGAGCAAATAAAATAAAACTAATCTACTCGTGGATTTTCTCATGAGAAAAATGAATTCGAACGAGTCTAATTAAAAAACCAACAATTATACGCATGAATACAAACATACATTAAATTACCATGACAATTGGATACCTGCAAAAAAGATCTAACAGTTTTACTATCCAATTTTTTAAATTTAGTGAACAACAATTTAAATTACAATCTAAATCACAGAGCTCGAAACCTGGCTCTGATACCAGTTGTTGGGAAACAGGGTGCCCGGATCTATTCGAGGTGCAATTTAAATTATTTAATTATTATCAGCATGAATTAATCCTATATTAATTCAAATAATAATCAAATAGCAACAACACATCATGCATATAATAAATCCACGTAAATCCTACGAGTTTTTTGCACTTTTGGTCCCACAGGACACGCCTCCTCAGGCTTTTGGTCCCAAAGCTTACACTTTTGGTCCCAAAGTCGAAAATTTTGACACTTTTGGTCCCAAAGCCAAAATTTTTGACACTTTTGGTCCCACAGGACGCGCGATTTGGGACCAAAAATGTCAAAAATTCCGGCTTTGGGACCAAAAGTGTCAAAATTTTCGGCTTTGAGACCAAAAGTGTAAGCTTTGGGACCAAAAGCCTGAGGAGGCGTGTCCTGTGGGACCAAAAGTGCAAAAAACTCTAAATCCTACACATGCGGATTTCTAGGAGTTACGTAAGGCGTACCTTTTTGACGAATTAAACGGAGACAGATGAGCAACTTTTCAACGAACACGCCCAAAGTCATTCTTTAGTATTCCCACGTCCTTGTTCAATAATCCGGTGGTAGGAAGCTCGCGAACAATTAAGAAAAGGGAAAAAGAAAAATATATGCCACCACCTTTGTGAATTTCTAATTTTTCCAACACATAGAATTGTACTGGAGATGAAATATTCACCCCCTATTTATAGATCTAGGAGGGGGCGAAATTTTGAGATAAATTAGGGTTAGAAAATTTCTTTGTATCTTCCCAAGATTCAATCTTGAATATATCTCATATATTCTATTTTCATAATAATCACAAAATATATTTTCTTCCCCCATACACTATAAATTTCAAAAAATATGATTAATAAAGAAAGGAAAAAGATCTTTGACTTTTCTTGAATTTATGTGATAAACTTGTATCTCAAGAATACTTATCTCATAAAATCTTTCCAAGAAAATCAAGAAAATCTTCTCTCTCCTACACATAATTTTCGAAAATTAAGGAAAAAACAAGATGACAATATTTCTTTTATTTTAAGCACCTTTTTCAGTTATTGGACTTTATCTTTGGGCTACTAAAGGGGCCTTTAGGAGAATTAAGATTGGACCTTCCAATGGACTTTGAATTTTCAATATTGAGCCACAATATTATTCAAGCCCATAAATATTAATTAATCCCACTACATAATTAATATTGCACTATTTATCTTAACCCATATTATTGTAATATGGCTCCCGGTTATTATTTCCCGTGTTTAAGATTATCTTAGTCCATTAATTAATTCAAACCACTGAAAAAAGCTTTATATTAATTAATACTCCCTCCGTCCAAATCATAATGACATTTTTACTGTTCATAAGGATTTAGTGGAATAGTGATAAAGTGGTGGGGTAGGAAGAGTTGTTTATTAGTATTTTATATGATAAAGTGATAAAATGATGAGTAATTGGGGGTAGAAAGTGTTGTTTATTAATAATTTATGTGATAAACTGATAAAGTAATAAAGTGTGTAAGTAACTTTACCATTATGATTGGGACAAAAATATGGGGTACTTTACCATTATGATTGTGACGGAGGGAGTATCTTTTATCATTGGTTTAAGAATGGCTCAACATTATTATCCATACCGAAAACTAATTTCACTTGCAAGATTTTGTATGATAAAATCTTCTGAGCCTCCCAAGGGGACGAATCAATCAAGACGTACTTGCACACGATTCTCCGTATTAAATCTTAGCAATCGTCATGTAACTAATAATATTGACCAAGATATAAAGTATCGAGTCACAATGACTCTCTACCCAACATAAGTCAAAGCAATAGTTATTAATTTCACACGATCTTTAAGGAACGAAGATTAAGAAATAACGAACCACTGATGTCTAATTCTTCCATGTTCAGTACTGAAGAATTTATCCTCGCTGTAGGTCCTATTCAGCGCATTATAATGCACTAGTGTAATCTCTTGCTCAAGACAAGCCAATCTGAGCCTTACACTTCAACCTTTCACGATGGATTGTTCATTTCCATTTAGGTTGTGAATTTTGTACTTAGTTACAAGGATTTGTTAATGTGATCTTCTGTGATCTGGTATCACCACATTAACTACAATGTAACGCGTACTATTTAATGAACAGATATGCAGTAAATATATATAACATTCAATCATATTTAGGGCGTGTTTTGAAACACTTAAAACAACTTCCAGAAGCACTTATTTTTAAAGCTTCCTCTCCAGCTTTTGAAAATAAGTGCTTCAGGAAGCTGTTTTAAGTGTTTCAAAACACACCCTTAATGCAACAATAATAAATAATTTATTTCAATAAATAAATAAATAAGAAATTCAGTTTGGTTATATATAAAGTAAAAACACACTTTACAGTATAACCCTAACAATGCGGTATCCCAGAAATAGGATTGAGTTTGTGAAAAAGGTGCACTTAGCAGGCAAAAAACTTCTCCTCCCTCAACGTCACCAAAACTGAACGCAGATGGTGTAAGTGGTCATCATTTGATTTACTATAAATCAAGATGTCGTCGAAATAAATGACAACACATGTTCCGATCAAAGGACGAAGCGCCTGATTCATAACCCGCATAAAGGTGCTGGGAGCATTCGACAACCCAAATGACATGAGTAACCACTCAAAAAGGCCCTCACGAGTTTTAAAAGCCGTTTTCCACTCGTCACTGGGGCGAATGCAAATTTGATGATAACTGCTATTTAAATTCAGCTTACTGAAAACTCTAGCTCCACTTAACTGATCCAAGAGATTGTCCAACCTAGGAATTGGGAAACGATAACAGACAGTAATCTTGTTGATAGCCCGACTATCGACGCACATACGCCACTCGCCATTCTTCTTAGGAATTAGTAATGCTGGGACAGCACACGAACTTAGACTGTCACGAACAAGGCCCTTTCGTAAAAGATCCTCAACTTGGCTACGAAGTTCTTCATGTTCAGAGGGGCTCATACGGTAATGAGGCCGATTAGGTAAAGAAGCTCCAGGCATAAGATCAATCTGATGTTGAATATCACGGAGCGGTGGTAAACCTGTAAGCAAATCAGAAGGGAAGACATCCGAAAATTCATCAATAAGTGGTGAGACAATAGGTGGTGGAGGCGATTAGGAGTCAAATTCATGAGCCAACAACAATAAGAAGGCGTGTCGCAATAGAAACAAAATTGAAGGGTCCGAAAGTGATGGAGGGCCTGTTGGAATGGATGGTAACAAAGTAATTCGCATACACGAATATAGAAAGGTATATGTATTACGACGTCCGTCGTGCAAAACACCACGGTCATATTGCCAAGGGCGCCCTAATAAAAGATGACATGCATCGATCGGGACCACATCACACCAAACTGAATCAATATACTTAGCACCAATGGAAAATTGAACCATGATACGATGATCAACCGAGACTCATTCGTACCGGGGGTTGAATACTGTGAGCGACCCGTAGGCGGAACGAAAGGCCCCGGTTGGCGTCGAGCAAATTGACGCTCGAGAGCAAGGGCTCGTTGATGGGCCTCAGAAATTGTCACGGGAGGGAATAGGGTAATGACGTCCTAAAATTGGAGGCGAAGGCCTCCAACATAGCGAGCAACAAGTTGCTCCGGAGTCTCAGCAAGTTCAATTCTCGCCAATAATTGGTAGAACTCTTCAGTGTAAGAGTCAATTGTGCGAGCACCTTGAAGTAGATTTTGCAGCTTGTGATAAAGTGTCATCCCATAATTATACGGGAGGAATGATAGGATCGAAGGGCTGGCAACTGTATACCAACTGATGCAGCGGGCGTATCAATGGAACTCGTTAACCTTCTATAAAGCGTGTTATTTTGAGTAAAGTTATTTTGAAAATCCATTCACAACCAATAAATTTACAAACAGATGATAAATCATTTAAAATTCATATTTCAGTTTTATTTAAAGACTGAATTTCAATTGAAACAATTTTTCAAAAATAAAATCATTTGAAGTAATATAATTTGAAAATTTTCGGAAATCCTTCTCAACAAAGTAAGTATAAAAAACATTTGCATAAAATCTTTTCACACAATAAAATGATCAACTCTATTATTAAAAGATGTATGAGAAATTAGCTCATGATCATTCAAAGGAATGTAAGTATGAATAATTAAACATTCTTTGTCTCACAATAATAATATTTAACACATCACTTTTCTCATTATAAATCTATAAGCACACTACGCTTAGGAAAGCCAATAAACATGGAATCAAATATTTTAGAGTTGGACATCCTCACTATTAGGGAACTATATACAAATGAATTAATTGCTCACCTCACTACAAGTTTGAACTTTTAGATGAGACGGAATTTTTACATGGTATCAGAGCCTCCAGGATCATGCCCTAGTCTTGGGTTCAAATTGACAAGCCTAGAGGATAACTCATTTCACAAGTGAGGGAGAGTATTAGGGAACTATATACAAATGAATTAATTCCTCGCCTCACTACAAGCTTGAGCTTTTAGATGAGATGAAATTCTTACATTCACCCTTTCAAATATTTTCTTTAATTCTGGCAGCAATAAATGAATATCCCATTTAGATCGCATCACATAGTTTAGCCACAACAAATAAAATGTACATGAAGCAGTGAAGTCATCATTCTGTACAAATATAAATTTACATATATATGGCCACATTCACATGGAAAACCACGTGCAGTAAAGAATGAATGCGAAAAGAAATTGATAATAAGATAACATGTTTTTGTTTTCTTCCTTTTGAACACCTGAATTGGAAATCACTATTCCTTTTCAAAAAAGGACACGAACTGATCAAATCTTCATTTAAAATTTTTATTTTCCGTGCACACACCCATATACGTAGAAGCAGTTATTAAGAAGCGTCCGCTAACTGAAATAGCTCACTCTTAAGCATAAGAATCAGGCTGCAACTATAAGAGAAGAAAATGTATAAAATAACATATAACACATGTGAATGCTTATATAAAGCAAAAACCAACAGTATGTTGTACAATAATATATTTATAACCCATCTAGGCAAATAATGTAAACCAAACAAATACACATAAATACAAGCACATTTCAGAGGAAAAGGAGTACCAGCATACTGTTGGATACCGAGCAGCACTCAGAGTGTGATGTAATTATTGTTTATTAGAGTAAAAGAGTAATTACAAAAAACTCTACAATTTACAAGACCCAAAGACTAGACTCTATTTTTATATGTGGAACACTCTAACTCACTCTTTATTTGGAGACACACCTCACACCACTCTTGCCTCTTGACACTATGTCACACAAACTCTTTGTCACACACTCACTCGCTCACGCACATTTACAACATTAGAGATCATCTAATATTTATAGGGCATTAGGTCGGTGCAATGAACCAACATACCCAATCAAATATTTAATCTAGATAATTCTACCTACTTCATACAATTTAGCCTACAAAATTTGACTAGTTTTCCGTCCTTTGACTGACATATACATACTAGAGTTGTCTAGGTGCTAATTAGTTTATCTTGCATATTTGTCTCTAGAAGAATCCACATAGTTGTGGCATTAATAATTCTCCAACCTTAAAATATAAGCAAGTTAGCAGCTTGCCTTTCTTGTCTATTCTAGAAATTTCCAAGCAAGTCGGTGGTGTTGTTTACAATACTCCCCCTCAACACCGACTTATTTCCCGATCTCATGCTCAATTGTTCTCTAGAACTTTTTTCTTGAGCAACTGCAAAATTGGCTTACTTAGGATTTGCTTTTCGTGCTCTACTTGATTTCCATCCTTTAGAGATCATTGTTTCTGGTTGATTATCTGCTACTCTGTGATGAACTCCTGTTTGCCAGGGACTGTGATTTTCACCTTCTTCCGTGATGTCTTCCTCAGTTTGTTGTTGTTCATCATCTTCTTCTACGTCTTCTTCTTGAGTAGAATGTACTTTAATTGTTTGCTCCTCCATCTTTTTCTGTAAGATAACTTCTACTTCCTTAGAAACCGGCAACACTTCTTTCTGAGGCGACCACCATGACGAAGCTTCATTGAATACAACATTCCTTGATGTAAAACACTTTCCTGTCGTGGGGTCGCAACATTTCCACTCTTTTCTTTGGTTGTCGTATCCCACAAAGATGCACCGAATAGCCTTTTTATCGAACTTGCTTCGAAGGTGGCTTGGTACAAACACGTAACAAACACAACCAAAAACTCTGAAGTGACTTAATGCAGGTTTGCAACCCCACAACTTCTCATAGGGTGATACAAACTTTAGCTTTGTTTGAGGAAGCCTGTTAATCACATGTGCTTCTGTCCTCATGCTCTCGGCCCAAAATCTTCCGGGTACACTCTTGGCATGTATCATACTTCGACATATCTCTGCAAGATGTCGATTCTTTCTCTCGGCCACACCATTTTGTTGTGGTGTGTTTGCACATGTATACTGATGGCGTATACGACATTTTCGTAGATACTGCTAGAATTCTTCTGATGTGTATTCGCCACCATTGTCTGTTCGCAGAGATTGGACCTTCTTTCCAACTTCTGCTTCTATCGCTTCTTTAAATTCTTTGAATTTAGAAAATATTTTAGATTTTTCTTTCATAAAGTAAATCCATATGTACCGAGAGAAGTCGTCAATAAACGTAACCATCTAGCGCATTCCGCTGACTGAAGGTTGCTTCACTGGTCCGAACACATCAGAGTGTATCAGCTCTAATGGTTCTTTGGCTTTGAACTTCGAATCATCGTACGGAAGTTGATGAGCTTTACCGTATTGTCAACCAGCACATACAGTCTCTATCCTTACATCTAGTTGAGGAAGACCTTTCAACATCGCCTTTGCCATCATCACCTTTAACTTGTGGTAGCTGACGTGTCCAAGCCTTGCATGCCACAGGTCTGCTATTTTATTTTTCCGTGTCTTATCCACGTATGCTGATTCAGCTGACATCACGTAAATAGACTCTTATCGTTGGCCCTCCATTACTGGTGTTCCAGAGATCTTAAACTTTAATGTCACTGGGACCGAATATCACGTGATGACCCGATGCCGTAAGTTGTGCCACAAATAGTAAGTTTTTCTTCATACCTAGTATATGATAAACATCTTGGAGTGAAACTTCCTTCGTACTAAACCGCGGCACAAATTTTGTTTTACCAACATGAGGGATTGGTAATCTTGAATTGTTTGCAGTCACCACCACACGATTGCCTTTATACTGGGTCAAGTTCCACAATTTCTCTTTATCTCCAATCATATGGTTTGAGCACTGAATCAACTATCCAATCATTATTGTAGTCGAACAACTCGGGACGATTCTTTGTTAGAGCTTTCTCTTCCTCTTTCACTGCGAAAGATGCTTCGATGTCCCATTCATCATCACTCATCCGTCCCGTACTTGACATGGCTGCATTACCCTCCATATTTTTCTTCTTTGACCAACAATTCTTAGCTATGTGATCCTTCTTCCCGCAATTGTAACACGTGCCATTGAATCTTCTATTCTGTTGAGATTCATCGTCTCTGTTGTTTCTTTGTTGAGCACCCCCTGATTTAGAGCTCCTTGATCGATTAGCAGGGTCATCGTCTCTTTTGATTCTCCTGTCATTATTCTTGTTGAACCGACTTCTAGCTTTACTACTAAAGAGTGCTTCTTCGTCATTCTTGGATGAGGATCCCGAAATTTGCTTAGCTTACGCCTCCTGGTCAGCTAGCAAATTTTCTAACTCAACAAGCGAGGGTTGAGTAGGCCAACCTTGTATAGCAGCAATAAAGCTTCTATATTCCGGCCTCAATCCATGAATGATAATTCTTCTAGTTCTTGAGTCGGACATGCCAGCAGAAGAATCCAATGTAGAGATTTCACGACAGAGAGACTTTACCTTGGCGAAATATTGATTTATTGTCATGGCGCCTTGTGTAATTGAGAGAAGTTCGTTTCAAGAAGTTGTTGACCTCAAGATCATTCTTCTTGGAGAATAGCTTAAAAAAAAGTTTCCCCCAGCGTCCTTGGGTGTCTTCGCCTCCCTTATGTGCTCCAACATTTCCTCCTCGATGGTGGTCTTGATAGCGAACAATGCCTTTCGGCTCTAATCTTCCATTTCTTGAGAGCGGCAAAGATCTCCTTTTTTGGTGGTGTGACATCACTTCGCCATCCACTATCTCCCATGTGTCTTGGCCTTGGAGATACGACTCCATGTACAACGACCACGTGTTGTAATTTTGATTGTTAAGCTTCTTGATTCCACCGACCACTTGTAGGTCACCCATCATCGTGGCTCAACCAAACTTAATGACTTTAAGCAAGCTTGATTTTTTTTTTTGAAGACAAAATCTCAATCAAAGATTAAGCACAAACAAATACAAAACTTGACCAGCGGATCTCAAATATCACCTTTGCTCTAATACCACTTGTTGGATAGCAAAGATTAAATGTAATTACTTTTTATTAGAGCAAAAACAAATATAAGAAACTTGACCAACCCGGATCTCAAATATCAACTCACTCTTTATTTTGCCTTGCTCTAATACCACTTGTTGCTCACGCACATTTACAACATTAGAGATCATCTAATATTTATAGGGCATTAGGTGTGATGTAAATTACAATCAAATTTTATTAGATAAGCAAAAGAGTACAAACTTTACAATAAACTTTACAATTATACATGCTAGAGTTGTCTAAACTAATTAGTTTATCTTGCATATTTGTCTCTAGAAGAAATATTTGGCATTAATATTCTCAACCTTAAAATATTAAACTTGCCTTTCTTGTCTATTCTAAAATTTCCAAGCATGTCGGTTTAACATACAAACTACATAGATTAGAGTTTATGACCATATATACCGAAATTTTCACGGTAGAACAAAATTAAATTTGGTGATTGAAAATTTTCATACTATAAAACAGTTTTAAGAATTGTTTTGACCAAAAATTGACTAAACCCTCAAATCAAATCCTTAAGAATTGTTGAAAAAAGATTCAACAAGTCTTTCCAGGATAAATCTAGGATCAGGAATAGAATAATCCCAGCAATGTAAGAGAGATATTTTGAATACTATAAACTTCAGAATAGTCTCTATGTACTCTTAATTCACGAAAGATTTATCTGTATATACACACGCACCTTGGCTTACTTAATAAGAGTAAAAGACTAATTCCATGCTAAATAATTACAACAACAATTAAGTTGTTACTCAAGACTTTTGACCAAGTAAATAGAGAAAATGAATAAGAAAACTTGGCCGAGAATTTTGTTTGAAAGAATCAAACCAGAGTTGGAAGATGGGGATTATATATATTTGACTGGGTAAAATAAATATAATATGATAAGCTTAAATCTAATAAAATATTTTATAAACTTTTAATTATAAATCATTTTGAAATATAAATAATTTACAACAAGTTTAATGCAACTTGACACTTAAGGTCAACTCTTCAACTACTCCATCATGTTATAATCATCATCACCTCTTCTCTTTGTTTCTTGTAATACTGATAATGGGAAAGATTTTAGCAACTGAAAAAAGTAGAGAGTTCGATGTTTTCACGTCAGATTTGTGGGGAAGAAATGAAGCTAAAGAAACGGTGCACCTGGACATACAAGACGACTTGGGTCAAAGACACGAAGACCGGTCACTGCGGCGCCAGATCCACAGAGTGTCGCCGCAGCTACGGCGGAGTAACGGAAAAAGAAGCCAATATGATCCGAAGGTCGTCTCCCTGGGGCCGTACCACCACGGCAAACCAGAGCTCCAAGCAGCGGAGGAGATCAAACACAAATTCTTCCGCCGCTTGACCTCTGACACCGCCACCAAGAAGAACATCCTCTACGACGTTGTTCTCGACAAAATCGACGAAATCAGAGGTTATTACGCCGATGATTGTGTAAGCAACTATGACGACGAGAAACTAGCTACGATGATACTTCTCGACGTGAGTTTCATCGTAGCTTTCATCGAGGGCCTATCGGGGGAAATAGAGTTTTTCCTCGATTGGCACCAATGCCTAGGGATAGCCACTCTTAAGTTTACAAAACCTGATATATTGTTGCTCGAGAATCAGCTCCCTTTCCACGTTGTAAAGTCAATACTCAATTTACAACGCGGAAAGGAAGCGGACGAACTAATCGAGAAGTTCTCGCAGTGGCTTCTCTCCGCGGATTTCAAATCCACGGAGCACAAAATCGCCGAGAAACACCCCCTTCATATCCTCGAAGCTTGTCATAGAATACTCATAGCATCTGAAATTCACAATCCTATAAAACCTCCAAATTCCTCTGTTTCCTCTTTTTTCAAGGTCAACAAGCAAGGAGGCTTTCCCATGGATCGAACGTCACGGATCTGAAAGCGAAGGGCGTTAGATTCATCCCCAGTTCCTCATGCTCTATCAGAGACATCAGCTTCAAATCAGGCGCCTTCAACGGCGAGCTTCGTCTCCCCGTGAGGATGATGTGGTCTAGTTCACTCATCACAGCGGCTAACATGATTGCATATGAGGTTTCTCCGGGCTCAGATTCTGAATTCGAGGTTGAAGACTGAGTGTAATGTAATTACTTTTTATTAGAGCAAAAGAGTAATTACAATAAACTTTACAATTTACAAGACCCAAAGACTAGCCTCTATTTTTATATGTGGAACACTCTAACTCACTCTTTATTTTGAGACACACCTCACACCACTCTTACTTCTTGACACTATGTCACACTCACTCTTTGTCACACACTCACTCGCTCACGCACATTTACAACATTAGAGATCATCTAATATTTATAGGGCATTAGGTCGGTGCAATGAACCGACATACCCAATCAAATATGCAATCTAGATAATTCTACCTACTCCATACAATTTAGCCTACAAAATTTGACTAGTTTTAAATCCTTTGACTGACATATGCCTACAAAATTTGACTAGTTTTAAGTCCTTTGACTGACATATACATGCTAGAGTTGTCTAGGTACTAATTAGTTTATCTTGCATATTTGTCTCTAGAAGAATCCACATAGTTGTGGCATTAATAATTCTCCAACCTTAAAATATAAGCAAGTTAGCAACTTGCCTTTCTTGTCTATTCTAGAAATTTTCAAGCAAGTCGGTGGTGTGTTATTTTCACATACAAACTACATATCTTTACGTGTGCTATAGTTCAAGGCCATTACTCATTTACATGAGCCCAATTTTCTAGTATAGCCTCCGAAATATTTTCATACTATAAAACAGTTTTAAGAGACCCAATTTTCTAGTATAGCCTCCGAAATATTTTCATACTATAAAACAGTTTTAAGAGATTAGAGTTTATGACCATATATACCAATTTTCTCGGTAGAACAAAATTAAATTTGGTGATTGAAAATCCTTAAGAATTGTTGGAAAAATTGACTAAACCCTCAAATCAAATCCCCAAGATTCAACAAGTCTTTCTAGGATAAATCTAGGATATTCCTAGCAATGTAAGAAAGATATTTTGAATACTATAAACTTCAGAATAGTCTCTATGTACTCTTAATTCACGAAAGATTTATCTGTATATACACACGCACCTTGGCTTACTTAATAAGAGTAAAAGACTAATTCCATGCTAAATAATTGCAACAACAATTAAGTTGTTACTCAAGACTTTTGACCAAGTAAATAGAGAAAATGAATAAGAAAACTTGGCCGAGAATTTTGTTTGAAAGAATCACTCCAGAGTTGGAAGATGGGGATTATATATATTTGACTGGGTAAAATAAATATAATATGGTAAGTTTAAATCTAATAAAATATTTTATAAATTTTTAATTATAAATCATTTTGAAATATAAATAATTTACAACAAGTTTAATGCAACTTGACACTTAAGGTCAACTCTTCAACTACTCCATCATGTTATAATCATCATCACCTCTTCTCTTTGTTTCTTGTAATACTGATAATGGGAAAGATTTTAGCAACTGAAAAAAGTAGAGAGTTCGATGTTTTCACGTCAGATTTGTGAGGAAGAAATGAAGCTAAAGAAACGGTGCACCTGGACATACAAGACGACTTGGGTCAAAGACACGAAGACCGGTCACTGCGGCGCCAGATCCACAGAGTGTCGCCGCAGCTACGGCGGAGTAACGGAAAAAGAAGCCAATATGATCCGAAGGTCGTCTCCCTGGGGCCGTACCACCACGGCAAACCAGAGCTCCAAGCAGCGGAGGAGATCAAACACAAATTCTTCCGCCGCTTGACCTCTGACACCGCCACCAAGAAGAACATCCTCTACGACGTCGTTCTCGACAAAATCGACGAAATCAGAGGGTGTTACGCCGATGATTGTGTAAGCAACTATGACGACGAGAAACTAGCTACGATGATACTTCTCGACGTGAGTTTCATCGTAGCTTTCATCGAGGGCCTATCGGGGGAAATAGAGTTTTTCCTCGATTGGCACCAATGCCTAGGGATAGCCACTCTTAAGTTTACAAAACCTGATATGTTGTTGCTCGAGAATCAGCTCCCTTTCCACGTTGTAAAGTCAATACTCAATTTACAACGCGGAAAGGAAGCGGACGAACTAATCGAGAAGTTCTCGCAGTGGCTTCTCTCATGATTTCAAATCATGAGCACAAAATCGCCGAGAAACACCCCCTTCATATCCTCGAAGCTTGTCATAGAATACTCATAGCATCTGAAATTCACAATCCTATAAAACCTCCAAATTCCTCTGTTTCCTCTTTTTTCAACAAGCAAGGAGGCTTTCACATGGATCGAACGATTCGTTCCGTCACGGATCTGAAAGCGAAGGGCGTTAGATTCATCCCCAGTTCCTCATGCTCTATCAGAGACATCAGCTTCAAATCAGGCACCTTCAACGGCGAGCTTCGTCTCCCCGTGAGGATGATGTGGTCTAGTTCACTCATCACAGCGGCTAACATGATTGCATACGAGGTTTCTCCGGGCTCAGATTCTGAATTCGAGGTGCTGTCGTACACCAACTTCGTAAAGTCGTTGATCGAGAGTCCTGACGATGTAAAGGAGCTGCAGGAGAAGGGGATTTTGGTCAACAGGTTCCAGAACAGCGAGCAGCTCATCGAGGAGCTACGAGGCTTGGACACGTTTGGGATTGATAATTTCGATATTTTTAAGGATGTCAAGATGGAGATGGAGAAGCATTGTCGGAATAAGGCCAAGACGTGGATTGCAGATCTTGTTCATACCCGATTTAGTAGCCCTTGGTCCGTTACGGCCTTGCTTGCAGCGGTTTTTCTTGTTTGCCTCACTTTTTTACAGACCTTTTTCACCATCCATCCCTGCACCAGAGAGTGAAATGTTGGAATTCCTCTGTTCTAATTTTCGTGTTCTGTCTACTGATTTTTTTTAAAACACGGGTACATGTCATATATATATACAGAACGGGTTGAATTTTAGTAATACACAGTTCGTGAATTTGAATAATAGATGAAACTCTTTTAATTGTCCTTGAATATATATATAATAAAAGCATTAGCTAATATATATGCATAATAAGATGTTGGAAAATTTAGAAAGTCCAACTATCAAAATAAAAGAAGGAAAAAAATAAAAACGAAGATCAAAGAAAAATCACTTGAGGCATCTTCTCTTTTAATTGTCCTTGAATATATATATATAATAAAAGCATTAGCTATTGTCTTAAAAGTTTTTTTTTTTAAATATACATATATATGCATAATAAGATGTTAGAAAATTTAGAAAGTCCAACTATCAAAATAAAAGAAGGAAAAAAATAAAAACGAAGATCAAAGAAAAATCACTTGAGGCATCTTCTATGATAAACCTAGGATGAGCAGCAATAGAATAATAAACCCAATAAAAAGAGAATAGAAGAAGAAAAGATTATGCAGCGTATTGTTTTGTATGTTCTCAATTAACACTACATTATATATATGTGTATAAGAATGGCAAATTAATTAATTAAGAGACCGAGAAAAAAGGGATAAATAAGTTGTCCCGCATAATAAGGATTAATGGGTCAGTTAGAGAAATAATGGGAATAATATCTAATTGACTTGGTAAAATAAGTAAAATATGATAAGTTTAAATTTAATAAAATATTTTATAAACTTCTAAATATAAATCATTTTGAAATACAAATAATTTACAACATAAGATATGTATGTACCTATGCTTGGAAACTACGCTTGTATCTCGAGTACTTCTCATGACCTTTGATTGAAATAAATTTATTTTTCTAATAAAAAAAAAGATATGTACCTAATTTAGATATACATGAATATGCATCACATGCTTATCCCAAGAAACTTTATGCCTCAATTCACTTTTTTAGTCGATTCTTTTAATTCAAAATTGGGAAACAATCATCCAACCAAATACATCTCAAATTCCCATATCTTTAATTCCTCTCTCGAAAGAAAAAGCTGCTTTTATCTTCTCACCGCAGAAAAGTACCTTCTTGGCTTCTTTCGTAACAAGCCGTTGTATACTTCGGGCAAGCAATCACATCTCACTCAGTGGAAATTAAAATTGTTGTGTGGCTTCTTATTAAAATTGAACAACACTCTATTCTTATTGTTGTGTGGAAATTATTCAAGGATAAGCGAGGTCCCGTACTTAGGAAAATACAGTTATTCCCACGAGATATAATCACGTAGCGATCTGTAATTATAAAGATTAAAGCGAGATCCCGATCAGGGTAGGTTTTTCGCGACCTCGCCATGGAACAAGGAATGCCTGAATTGCTTCGGTCGAGGTCGAACCATAGTACGATCTCGATTACTGTGGGCTTAAGGGAGAGCTCGGACCCCGACTTATAGGTGGCACAGAACCCCAGAGGTCGTGCCTGCACATCTGTGCCCTACGGCGGCCCAAAGTCAGAGAAGACTTTCCTTAAAGAGAAGTTGTTCCCTGGATAAACCGCGAGTTGCAGGATCAGGGGACGCCAAAGAGGAAAGGTCCGCACCAGCAACCTCGGGCTAGCGAGTCCGACCAAGAAAATCAAAGATAAAGAAGCTTTTTTCTCTTGGAATTAGTTATTTATTAATTAAATGAACACGTGCATACTTTTAATTTATTATTGGCAGTCACGTAGAAAACTGGCATGGTCGTGTATGTTTATGTTATGGAATTCTTAACGAAAACGAAGTTGGTATTTCGAGTCTTTGACTGAGAAATTGAAAGTTCAGCCCGGCCCGAGTCTATAAAGACAATTCTCCAGGCCTCAAGTAGATAGTTAACACATATTTTTCGGTCCGAATTAAAATGAAAAAAACTTATTTTCAATTTTGCGTTTATATATTGCTTTTATGTATAAATCTAAATTATGAAATTATGTTAAATAATTCTTATTATAAATTAATTATATAAATTTATTTGAATAGTTTAAATATACTAAAAATTAATATTAAATTTATAGCTAGGTCTTGTATGCACGCACCTGAAGGTGTGCCGTGCACTCTGTAGTGTTTTTTTCAATTTGTTTACATACAATTTGTTTACACTGAAACACGCAACTTATTTTAGGAATACATATTGCACCTTTTAGTGTAATCAAGTATTGTTCAGTGCCTCAAGTTGTATGTTTCAAATATGCACTATGAAATGCATGGTGCACCTGATGCACAGAAAACCCACTCTAAATTTATTTAAACTAAATAATAATATAAAAAACTTATTTTAAACCGCAAGTTTTTTTTTTAAGATTGACAAGACATATCTAAATAATATTTTTATTAAAACCAAAATATAAACTAAAGATAATAGGAATAAAATAAAATGATAAATTTATGAAAAATCTCAAAGTTACAGTAAATATATTGGAGTATATATTAGTTATAAAATTATAATTAATAAATTATAAATTAATTGTGTAAAATTTGAAAATTACACTAAAAAAAGAAAAAAATATATTTTTTTGAACCAAATCTGCAATTTATTTTGGGACCAGATCTGCAATTAACGACGCGTGTGACTCACTTTCGTTAGAAATGTGTTTTGTGCCTACTTGTTTGGGCTCTTCAGCCCATTAAAGATTACAAATGGCGGCCACCAATTCCCTAAATAGAATTAGGGTTGGGTTACAGTTGCCCGGAGAGAACAACTTCGCCCAAGTCGCCTTTTGCATCGCCGGTAAAAATCAAGTAGTTTGCCACGACCCAGCGAACTTCGCCTCAAGTCGCCAAGTCAAAGAAGATGGGCGAAGTTCGGCCCACTACCTTGTAACTCGCCCAAAGTCACCCACAAGTCGCCTCAAGGGCATAAGAAGAGCTTGGCCGAAGTTCGTTCCATCCCGGCGAACTCGCCCAAGTCGCCCATCTGTCCAAGAAGTGGGGCTTAGGTTCGCCTCCTATCCCGGGCAACAGCCTATCTCCCCTCCTATCCCGGGCAACTCACCATTGTATAAGAAGTGGGGGGCGAGTTCATTTTATTCTGTTCGGCTTCGCCCATTTCAAACAAGTCACTCTTCCAATCATGTTGCCAGTGTGAAGGACGCAGAGCCATACTTAGGCAATTTGATAGAAGGGCGATCAAGAAGTTGCATATGAGATAAGTGGGAAAGATAAGTCAAAGATTTTCAACTTACCAAAGCCTGATTTTGGCTAACTAAACACGTAAACATCCAATATCAGAGAATCTCCCCCAAGTGGCCAAGAAGTCTCTGAAGAAATTGTTGGTCCTATAGCCGCGAACTCAAAAAGGAAAGAATAGGCGCAAATCTCCGTATATCACCTGCAACCGCCGCGCTTCAGGAGTTGGAAACGTATTTAGATTGATGTAATAGGATTTCAGAGTCCAACTTAGCTGGAAAACATTTAATGCTTGGTCAAGCTCTCCTTGAAAGCCGAGTAAGACCAACTAATGGATTTGTACTATAAATAATAGGAGTTAATACTCTCAAAGGGTCGGGAAAAACTCACATTCAATAAAACGGCTTTATCAGCCAACAAAAAGAGGCCATTAGCCTGAATCCTCTCGCATTTATTTCCCAGCTTTGAACTCTCATCATTAACTATCAATGAGGAACATTCGCTTTGCTCTTCATTGATTGCGTCTCACTCTCAAAAATACTTGTTTGTAGTACCAAATCACATAGCCACATTATAAATCTTGTTCCGTAATTTTTGGTATACAACAAAATGGACGAAAAATCTTATGGGACCAAATTTGTCGGAAAAAAATTATTTTTCAATTGACTCATTCTCTTGGGACCAAAATTGCAATTTACCCTTACTTATTACTCCACAAAAAATAATAAATTAGGATATAAAATTTCCACCCCCTTGTTTTATGTAGACTTCCAGGGCAGGGGCAAAGCCAGGATTTTGGGGTGAGGGGGGGACAATTCATACAGTTTAACGCTAATATATATTCGGTAAAAGATTCTCATAGTGCATTTTAGAGTCGTGCGACTTGTTATACTGAAAAAATATAACTTATTTACATTGAATCGTGTAACATGGCTCTGCCACTGTTCCAGTTTATTGCTAAGGTTTTGTGAAATTTTAATTAATTAAAGGAACATGTGTGATTTTAATTTTTTAAATGATTTGGTTGTCATGTTGAAGACTGGCATCGTCATGTTGGTTTGTGTAATTTTTAAAAATGTGTAATATTTCGAGTTTTGCATTGTTAAACTTGAAAACATAATCAATAAAGAAAAATGTGCCAACTCAATTGATAATTAAAATATACGGAGTCTTACTCATAACTAATAAGTATAATTAAGGATGCAAACTGTTAGGAATTAAACTGCAATTATGGAGAATTTAAGAGAACACGAAATTAAATAACACAGATTTGGTTACCCAGTTCGTCAGGAATGACTACGTCTGGGGGCACTACCAAGTCAGGAGATTTACTAATTTTTGGTGATGACAATTACAACGAATCTGATTGGAATTAATAGGCGCAACTGGGCCAAAACCCTAAAAGTCCATCCCTGTCGAGAAACTGGGACGTGAAGCAGTCGATCAGGCTCCATAACCCAACAATCTCCCACCTGGAGAATGACTCCAACTGTAACTTGTCTCCTCCATCTTATCAATATCTCTCACTGGTAGTAGTGCCAAGCCTTCATCTCAGTTTCCAAGGCCAGTTGAAGTCATGCATAACTTCAACTTCTCTAAGGTCACAACCTTAGTCAACATATCAGCAGGATTCTCACTTACTCGGATCTTCATCAGCTGCAAGATCTTGTTCTCAATAAGGTAACGAATGTAATGATACGTCAACTCAATATGCTTCGTCCTCGAGTGAAAAGCTGGATTCTTTGCTAAGTGAATAACACTCTGACTGTCACTGTAGAGAATACTATCCTTCAGCTCCTTCCCCAATTCACGCAAGAGATTCTGCAACCATACCATCTCCTTACTAGCCTCAGTAACTGCAACATACTTTTCCTCTGCAGTGGACTGTGCTATAATCTTCTGCAACTTAGAAGCCCAAGAAATCGATGTACCACCTAAAGTAAATACATACCCGGTTGTACTCCTCCTTTTGTCAAGATCACTGGATGCCAAGTCTGCATCAACATACCCTGCCAATTCAACACTTTTGCCTTTAAAACACAATGCTCTTTCTGTAGTACCTCTCAAGTACTTAAGGATCCACTTTACAGCGTCCCAATGCTTCTTACCCGGATTACCCATAAACCGGCTAACTACTCCCACCGCATGTGCAATATCTGGTCTTGTACACACCATAGCATACATCAAACTGTCAATTGCTGAAGCGTGTGGAGTGTTTTGCATGTAGGTTTGCTCCTCTTCGCTACTAGGTGAGTCCTTGTTGGATAGCTTGAACTGACTTCCCAACGGGACACGAACTGGCTTTGCATCTTTCATACTAAACCTCTTCAAGACCTTCTTTATGTATTCAGCCTGTGAAAGATACAACTTTCTTGCCACCCTATCACGATCGATTCCCATACCCAAGATTTGCTTGGCCACTCCAAGGTCCTTCATAGCAAACCTATCAGACAACTGCTTCTTCAACTTGCTCACTTCTCGAGCACTAGAGCCTGCTATCAACATGTCATCAACATATAATAGCAAAATGATATAGCTATTATCATATCTCTTGAAATAGCAACAATGATCAACTTCACACCTATTGAACTCAATCTTGTGCATGAACCCATCAAACTTCTTGTACCACTGTAATGGAGCTTGTTTCAAACCATACAAGCTCTTCCTCAATTTGCAAACAAGCTCATTGTTCCTCTTTGACAAGTACCCTTCTAGTTGCTTCATGTAAATGTCCTCATCTAAGTCACCATGAAGAAAGACTGTTTTTACATCCATCTGCTCTAACACCAAGTTCTCTTTAGCCACCAAACTCAAAACTAACCGAATGGTAGTTAGTTTCACAACAGGAATAAAAACATCAGTATAATCAATACCATATTTCTGCTGAAACCCTTTCACAACCAGTCTTGCCTTGTAACGCTTGCTTCCATCCGCCTCATCTTTAATTCTATAAACTCACTTATTATGCAGTGTCTTCTTGCCTTTAGGGAGCTCAACTAGTTCTCAAGTTCCGTTGGTCATCAACGAGTTCATCTCATCATCCATCGCAAGTTTCCACTTGCTCACCTGCTCACTACGTGTAGCCTCTGCATAACATTCAGGCTCACTACCATCAGTCAACAATAAGTAATGAAGAGAAGGAGAATACCTATCAGGAGATCTATGTTCTCTTGTGGATCTCCGCAGCGGAATTGTTGCTGATCATCATGAACCTCCTTGCTCCAACCTGAGTTCGAAATGTCTAACTCAACAACCTGAGTCTCAGAACCAACTGCTATGGATGTACCTGATCTGTCTTTGTACAATATCTGCTCATTAAATACGACATCTCGACTACGAATTATCTTTCGATTCTCCTCATCCCAAAATCGATAACCAAATTCATCACCGCCATATCCAATAAACATACATTTAATAGACTTAGCATCCAACTTACTTCTACTAGCAGCATCAATATGAACATATGAAACACACCCAAATACTCGAAGAAAAGACAGATTTACCTCCTTACCAGACCATGCCTCCTCTGGTATGCCATTTTTCAAGGGAGTTGAGGGTCCTCTTTTTATCAAGTAAGCTGCAGTGTTAACTGCTTCTACCCAAAACATCTTCGACAGCCCACACTTTAATCTCATGCTTCTAGCACGTTCACATAAGGTTCTGTTCATACGTTCTGCCACACCGTTCTGTTGGGGGGTTCCTCTCACAATTTTCTCCATTCGAATTTCATTTGCTTCACATAATTCTTTGAACTCACGGAGCTCGTACTATCCACCATTATCAGATCTCAAACACTTCACTTTGAGACCTGTCTCAGTTTCTACAAGGGTCTTCCACTTCCTGAAAGCATTAAAGGCATCAACCTTATTTTCCAGAAAATAAACCCATACCTTTCTCGTGGAGTCGTCAATGAAAGTCATGTAATATGATGCTCCACCAAGAGATGTCACTGGTGCTAGACCCCACAAGTCGCTGTGGATTAACTCCAGCTTCTGCTTCTTCAAGGTTCTGCCTCCTTTCAAAAAACTCACCCTTTTCTGTTTTTCGAATACACAATCCTCACATAACCCGATGTCAATTATCTTGAGGTCTGGCAGTTTACCCTTCGAACACGTCACTTTCATCCCTTTCTCACTCATGTGGCCAAGACGACAATGCCACAAATATGCATTCCCTTTTGAACCTACAAGAGCAATGCTATCTCGGGTGTTGCTTGTCATGTACAAAGTCCCCTCCTTATTTCCTCGAGCAACTACCATTGCACCTTTAGATATCTTCCACGTATTGCATCCAAAGATCACAGTGTAACCCTCATCATCAAGCTGTCCTACTGAAAGTAAATTCCTCTTCAGTCCAGAAATATGTCTCACATCTCGTAACCGCAAAACAGTTCCATTCGTTGCCTTGATCCGAACATCCCCCTTCCCTATGATTTCTAGAGGCTCATCATCAGCAAGATAAACCTTCCCAAAATTTCCAGAAGTGTAGCGTTCCATTACGTCAGCCCTGCTGCACGAATGAAACGATGCTCCAGAATCTAACACCCACGATTTCAGTGGACTACTTACGCTCAAAACTAATGCATCTGAGACCTCATCAGTGGCAGCGTTTGTTGAATTGTCATCCTTCTTTGGTGCATTCACTGGTGCCTTTACTGGTGCCTTACACTGATTTTTGTAATGACCAAGTTCATGACAGTTGTAGCACTCAATTTGAATCTTGTCCTTCTTGGGCTTATCTTTGCCCCTCGACTTCGATCTACCTCGATTCGATTTCCCTTTAGATTCCGATCTGCCTTTATTTCCTGCACTCAAGGCTGATCCTGTGGCCACACCCAATTCTCTCCTGCGAATTTCTTCGCTCATGATCAGATCTCTAACCTCATCAAACTTAAGTTTCACCTTCCCTGTTGAAGCACTAACATCCGTCACCGTCCTACTCCAACTTTCTGGTAAAGAAGACAACAAAATTAGGGCTTGAACCTCATCGTCAAAATCAATCTCAACCGAGCTCAATTGGGCTATGGTCATATTGAACTCGTTGAGATGATTGACTACCACAATATCCTCTGTCATCCTTAGGTTGAATAGCCTCCGCATCAGATGAACCTTGTTCGCTACAGACGGCTTTTCGTACATCTCAGTCAGAATCTCCAACATCTCCTTCGTGGTTTTTGCTTTTACCATGTGGAGGACGACGCTCCTGGACAACGACAGACGAACCATACTCATCGCCTTCCTGTCCAGCAACTTTCACTCTTTGTCCTTCATACCTTCTGGTTTCGCACCCAAAGGTTGATACAGATCTTTACCGTACATGTAATCCTTGATCTGCAATTTCCAGAATTCGAAATCCGTTCCATCAAATTTCTCAACAGGCGATTTCCCTTCAGCCATCATAATTGCTCCCACCAGATCCTCTGAACCCAATGCTCTAGATACCAGTTGTTAGCATTTAAACTGCAATTATGGAGAATTTAAGAGAACACGAAATTAAATAACACAGATTTGGTTACCCAGTTCGTCAGGAATGACTACGTCTAGGGGCACTACCAAGCCAGGAGATTTACTAATTTTTGGTGATGACAATTACAATGAATCTGATTAGAATTAATAGGCGCAACTGGGCCAAAACCGTAAAAGCCTACCCCGGCCGAGAAACTGGGACGTGAAGCAGTCGATCATGCTCCATAACCCAACACAAACTAGTATAGATACATAGGAACAAAAATATTTCATATAAGTAGATGTATTTGAACATTCTGTGCAACTCTGACTACATTTGTGCAATTATTTTATACCTATTAGTAAGTTTTTAAAAAGTTTGTACCTATTAGTTACTTGATTCAAGATATTGTACCCCACATTATTTATTTCAAAATATATTGTGGATCGTAGATTAAACGAAAAAAATTCAATATTTTGTTCTGTGTGTTTTTTTAAAGAAATTATTCCCATCTAAAAGTCCAAATTTATATAGAGGTGTGAAATTAATTATTTAATATTAATTTTAGAATTTGGGTGTGAGGATTTTTTTTTTTTCCTTTTGATTGAGCAAATGATGATTCGAATCTATGACCTTTCGACACAGAGGTGTGAAATTAATTATTTAATATTAATTTTAGAATTTGGGTATGAGGCTCTTTTTTTTCTTTTTGATCGAATAAATGATGACTCGAACTCATGACCATTCGATATAGGTAATGGTGTTCTAACCACTTGAGTTATTTCACTTTGGCATGGGTGTGAGCCTTTTTGACTCAGATGCCATAAAAAAATCAATCTTAACAAAAAATTCGAATTTATAGAAAGGTATTGAATCGTTTATATTATTTCCTGACACCTTCATGCTTTGTTGCCCATTACTTATTACCCCTTATGATATAAAATTGCAACCCCGGCCCCAATTTGGACTTGCAGAGAATTGGTATATTTTTATGTAATTATTTATTAGTTTATTCATTTTTCGTTGTATATTTTTGTGAAGTTATTCATAATACAAAGCTGAAGACAAAAGTGTTAAAATTTAATAGGTATATAATAAAACTGCAGATTTAGTTTGAGCTACCCAATATTGACTTACTTGAGTTAGTGTAAGACTCGAATGTCGCAATTTGTAATTCAAAAAATAAACAATTCAACACCCGTGCCTTCCATGCTATTTCCAGTTTCCTCGGGCCTTCACTTCACTACACCTGAAGTATAAATAAAGACATATTACACTTCATTCTACCACTACAACCACCCCTACTTCTTCAATTCTCTCTTTATTACAATTAATCTCATACTCTTACTAGTCTTCTAACAACACAATCCTGCACCATGGCCGCCGTCGCAGCTGCTCATGGCCGCCAGCAGCTGAAAGACTCCAAGCTTCATCAATTTCCGGCGAAAGGCGGCCACACTTATGAACCTGAATCTGACTCCGATATTGCTCTGCCACTTCCCCTGTACCTGGCCAACACTGTTGTCTTGCCTATCTTCTTCAGGGCGGTATACTATCTCCTACTCCAATGGCGTGAGAAGATCCGCAACTCCACCCCTCTCCTCATCCTTAACTTCTCTGAAATATTGGCCTTATTCGTCTTCTTGGGTTCCGTCATCTATCTCCTTGGCTTCGTCGGTATAGGCTTCTTCCAATCCCTTATTCTTCCCCGCTCTTCCGATGATGAGATTCTGGATGATGATGAGATTGTCGACGATGTTGATCAACTGATGCTGAAGGAAGACTCACGCGCCGCCCCCTGCGCCGCTGCTCCTCCACAAGACGCCTGCATGGTTCCAGCTTCTCCCAAACCCAAAACCAAAACAGTGTATAAGCAGTTGCTGCCTACTGTTTTGTCAGAGGAGGACGAGGAGATAGTGAAGTCGGTTGTGGAGGGGAAAATCCCCTCCTATCCCCTGGAATCCAAGTTGGGCAACACTCACCGCGCCGCTGCCATCCGCCGTGAATCCTTGCAGCGCATCACTGGAAAATCCCTCGATGGTTTGCCCCTTGAAGGATTCAATTACGACTCTATACTAGGACAGTGCTGCGAAATGCCAGTGGGTTTTGTCCAGATTCCAGTGGACATCGCGGGTCCACTCTTGCTGAATGGTGCGGAGTATTCGATCCCCATGGCGACTACGGAGGGGTGCCTCATCGCTAGCACCAACAGGGGATGCAAGGCCATCCACATGTCCGGCGGAACCACCTGCATCGTCCTCAGAGACGGCATGACTAGAGCCCCCGTGGTCAGATTCGCAACGGCCAAACGCGCAGCTGATTTGAAGTTCTTCCTCGAAGACCCTCTCAACTTTGAAACCATATCGAATGTATTCAACAGTTCCAGCCGATTCGGAAGGCTTCAGACCATCAAATGCGCCATCGCTGGAAAGAATCTGTACATGAGATTCACGTGCAGCACGGGGGACGCCATGGGAATGAACATGGTGTCCAAGGGTGTCCAGAATGTTATGGATTTTCTCAGCAAAGAGTTTCCAGACATGGATGTCATCGGCATCTCTGGGAATTACTGTTCTGACAAGAAACCAGCTGCGGTGAACTGGGTCGAGGGCAGGGGCAAGTCAGTCGTATGCGAAGCTATAATATCAGAAGAAATTGTGAAGAAAGTGCTAAAAACAGACGTAGCGTCCTTGGTGGAACTGAACATGCTAAAGAACCTCACGGGTTCAGCTATGGCCGGAGCTCTGGGTGGATTCAATGCTCATGCAAGCAACATCGTGTCTGCAGTGTTCCTGGCAACAGGGCAGGATCCTGCACAGAACGTTGAGAGTTCTCACTGTATCACCATGGTGGAAGCAGTTAACGGAGGAAAGGACCTTCACATCTCAGTGACCATGCCTTCCATCGAGGTTGGTACAGTAGGCGGTGGAACACAGCTGGCATCCCAGTCGGCGTGCCTCAACTTGCTAGGAGTAAAGGGAGCGAGTAAGGAGGTTCCAGGGGCGAATGCGAGGCTACTAGCCACCATTGTTGCCGGGTCAGTCCTGGCGGGAGAGCTGTCTTTGTTGTCGGCAATAGCTGCAGGACAACTAGTGAAGAGCCATATAAAGTATAATAGGTCCACCAAAGATGTCACCAACCTTTCGACTTGAGGTGCTCATATCAGTAATGTGACTTGAGGTAAAAAAATAACTCTCAAAACTCCAAATCTGCTGAAACAAAAGGAGGATTAAAAAGGGAAGAGAGTGGAAATCAGGGAAATGCTGAGTTTGGGATGAATAGTCATTTTCTTTTTCGTTGTTCATAGCATTTCTTTATTATTATTTTTTAATTACTTGTATCAATTGAATGTACAATAATTGCTGAAGAAGTTGAGATCAATTGATAGAAAATTATGCATTTTATACTGGAATATATAACACTAGAATACATCTTATAAATTTATAAATCATCCTTGAGTAAATTAATCCCAAAACGATTTGATGAAGTGGAAGTTGAAGCACAACACCAGATTGGTTTCTTAATTTCATCACAGGAGAAAGAAGCCTCATGAAAACAATGTTGTATTTCACCAATAATCCTTCCAACATGGGGCGATGGTGAGTTGGTTTGGAAAAAACCGGTTTGAAATATGTGAAAATACTCCATCTCAATTCATCAACCCCACTATCTAAATAGAGAGTGCCCTTTGATTTCATTCAGATAATTTACTGTGTCGGAGTCCTGAATTTGAATCACCTTCCTTCAACCATTTCATTTTAGAGTTTATGAAGATCAATGGGATCGGCCTCGGATATAAAATGATGAGAAAATAGGCATGTTCTTGAGTTGAAAAAATCAATGGACAGAAAAGAGAAAAAGTGTAAAAAAAAGAGTGTGACCCGTAAAATGATTGAAGAAAACACAGATACCTTTTGAATAAGAGCGGGCGGGTGGCTCATCTGCCTTCTCACCAATCTTATTGGAAATATCGATCCACAAAGATTTTTCTTGCTAAAAATTAGTAGGGGCCAATTCTCACGAAAACTTCACAGTTCCAAACACAAAGAAGAGTTGGGCTCGTGGATTATGATTGCCCATTTATTAATAAATTGAAAGGGTTAGAAATTTGCACAGAAGGTGGGCTGAGATTTAAATTTGAAATGGCCTCATTTGGTGGAACAAAATGGGCCTCATTTGACAAATTGGACGGCCCATTGAATAAAGGGTTCAGTTATTCGCACCCCCTTTATTAGGAGATACACCCCCGTTTATTTTGTATTGTATTATTATAATTATGAGATGACTCAAATAGCCTTGATTAATTAAAACACCTAAATAAAATGACTCAGTACCCTGCTTTTCAGTCCACTTGTGAAAATCACAATAAAAGATCTATAGGTTATTTTGAATTGAAATTTTTATGATATGAAGATATATTTGTCACTAACCCACTATATAAATTTCATGATATTTCGATGTGTTTGTATTTGTCTATAAATTATCCACTACAAGCTGTCTTTTAAGGAAGTTTAACATTTAGAAGTGAATTGGTAGATTGTTTTATTTAATCACCTAGTTCACTACGAATATGAGAACTCCAAAATGAACAAATTGGACTTGTTATGAGCATTTTAAAATACTATTATGATTCATTTTGGAGATGTGGGATACTTACTTAAGTGTTACGATTCAACATGTCTTTCCTTACGAATTTGCCTAGCTTTCATAACAAGGATTTCCTTAAAGTATGATTTAACTAGTAGAAATATTTATACCCTTATGAATAACACGTGGTAATAAGGTACATATGTATTAATTAGATTACATGAGATAGTGCAAATAATATGTGTGCTTTAAAACTTTTAAAGATTTAAAAGACTGAAGGATAGCTAAATGTGTCGAGTGCAGTACGAGACAACCGGACTCTGAGGAAGCTATCCCGCTACATCCAACGTCAAGAAAGTGGGTAACACTTAATTATTTTTGTATTAGTTAGTTTAATTGTGTGTAAGATGCAAATAAGCAGATCTTCGGATTTTGCTCTGTGTGGATTATGCTGAGGAAGCTATCCTGCTACATCCAACGTCAAGAAAGTGGGTAACACTTAATTAGTTTTGTATTAGTTAGTTTAATTGTGTGTAAGATGCAAATAAGCAGATCTTCAGATTTTGCTCTGTGTGGATTATCTTTGTGTGGATTACATTTGTGTGGAATAGCTGAAGTCGACGGGCCTTGGCATGTAAATACTGTGTGGATTACGCTGTGTGGAATAGCCAGGTCGACGGGCCTTGGCATGTAAATACTGTGTGGAATAGTCAGGTCGACGGGCTTTGGCATGTACTTACTTCTTCGCATCAAATGACTTTCTTTAATTCATTAGTATATTAAATGTTATCCCACTGGGCTTCTTCTACGGGGGAAGACTCATGATGCTACTTTAATATTTTCAGGTCGTGTTGACGACGAGACGGACGTGTGACTGACTGGGAGACTTCTATTAAACCTACTCAGTGTTTTTTATAACATATGTAAGAAGTGGATTAAGTATTAGTTTAACCTAAATTATGGTTTTGAATTATGTATGATTTTCTATGGTAAGTGGTTGAATCTTTTGCAAACTACTAGTTCGTCTTTTGAAAGGTTAAAATGTTGTTTGAAATGTTTGATTTCATAATTCTGCAAACATTGGTAGGTCAAGTAATCAAAACTTTTTCAAAGTTCTAAGATAATGTGCCGACCTTTTTAATATTAAAATTTCACGTATGACGGGTTTGTCCTAAGTAATATCTTATTATATTAAGTTATTTATAACATACTTATGTTCATGTTAACCTAATTTTGGATTTGTTTTATTTAAGTAAGTGTTTGACTTAGAAATGTGGGTAAGACACGAGTTAGACACAAATAAGGTTAGACACTTAATACAACAATATATATGTGTATATATATAAAAAAAAAAAAAAAGACTCGTGTTTTCATAAATGTGGTCTTCCGCTTTAATCGCTTTAAGTAAAAATTATTTAAACCTCAAATGATTTTCCCTAAGTAAAGTGACGCCCGTTTTTGGGGCACCACAATATCCCTTCCAATTCATCATCTTAATTAGAATTTATACATACACGCACATCTCAACCAATAATAATAATATAATGATAGTATGAAAAATGAGTTGTAAGTTCAATTAGGATGTGACACTACAGGAAATCCCACATTCGGTGACGAATTTTTTTGTGACGACACAAAATTCGTCACAATATGTTACCTAAAGGTGACAAATTTAATTTTCGTCACTAAAAAGTGAGAATTCGTGACAAATTTTTGTTTTGTCACCACTAATGTTTTTTTTCGTCACTAATTCACAATTTTCATGACAAAAACAAGAAATTCGTCACAATAAACTTCTGTGACGATATTCATAATATTTAGTGACGATATTCAACGTCATGAAAAATAGTATTTTTGTGACAACTATATGTTTTGTCATTAATTATTCAAAAGAATTGGTGACACACTTAATTCATCACAATTTTATTTGGTGACGATCGTCATTGTAATTAGTGACGATCATAGTCAATCACATAAAATTAAATTTTTCATGACAATTTTATGTTTCGTCGCTAATTGTTCATAGTAATTAGTGACATATTTTTTCGTCACCAATATTAATATATAGTGACGATTAATAATTATTTTTTAATGACACACTTATTTCGTCACAATATTATTCGGCGACGAACTTCATTTTAATTAGTGACGATCAATATTGGTCATATAATATAAAATTTTTATGACAATCTTATGTTTCGTCGTTAATTGTTCATAGTAATTAGTGACATATTCTTTCGTCACCAATATTAATATATAGTGACGATCAATAATCATTTTTTAATGACGCACTTATTTCGTCACAATATTATTCGGCGACGAACTTCATTTTAATTAGTGACGATCAATATTGGTCATATAATATAAAATTTTCATGACAATCTTATGTTTCATCGTTAATTGTTCATAGTAATTAGTGACATAGTATTTCGTCACTAATTTTTATATATGGCGACAATTAATTAATTTTTCCATATAAAATATAAATTATATTGAATAAAATTGAAATTTCTTTATATATGGCGACAATTAATAAATTTTTCCATATAAAACATAAATTATATTGAATAAAATTGAAAAATAAAATATTTCATCCATCAGGGTTTGAACACTTTTACCTAAAGAGGATAACTACACCACTGGACCAAATGTCAACTTGTATTTAATTATTTGTATAAAAGTATTGATTAGGTTTCGAACACAAGACCCCAAAATAAAAAAATAAAATATAATAATCAGTTGCACCTATTAAGATTCGAACACCAGACCTCCAACCTGAATTAAGATAATCTCACCACTAGACCAAAGAACACCTTGGCTTCAGTTATTTATATAAATGTATTTTAAAAGCAAAAGTTCACCTTAATCAAATTATTAAGATCCTAGTTTGGCAAATTAGGTAACGAGTTCGTCACTTCTTATCTAATAGCTGCCGCGAAATTAATTCACCCCAGTTCATGAATTTCACCAGAAAATACCGATCTCCGGCAAAGATTAGAGCAACGGCTTCACTACAAAATTGCAAGGATTCACAATTCTGCAACGGATTCACAATCCCTTCCATTCTCTCCCTCGATACGCCCTTTTCACAATTGCAACAGATTCAATTTCTACCCAACTCGTCCCTCTGTGAATTGGGCGTTCCTGATGTTTTGATATGTGGGCTTCCAAAAATCGAGCAAGCATCAATAGTTATGCCTCTCTTCGTTTAAATTCTGAAACTTAACGTTTAGAGAAGCAGTCACCAGAGAATGTACAAGTAATATTGCGTGGGCTGTTTTTAAGATTTTCTCCAAGTTCAGAAAATGGGCACCTTTAATTTCTGTTATTTTGGTGAAAGAGTAGTGTTTGGATTGGAATGTGTTTTTTGCAGCTATTTTGATGAGGAATGAAGTTTAATTTAACTGAATTTTGTGTTAGGAATTGATTAGTTTTTGGGATTAATTTCTTGATCTTCAGTGGTAATTAATTTGCAATGTAATGTACTTTATTTAATCTAATGTGAATGTGTTTTGTTTATGTTATCTTGATTATAATATATTGTCTAATTTTCGATGGTCTTTTGTGCATTCGGTGCACCATTTGATTCAAGTGTATTTTATCAGAGAACTTTTAAGTGTGATCTAAGTTTTTCAATGTCCTCAATAAGGTGCTAAGTAGTATTCTCCTCTAGGCAGGGATGAAAGAATGCAGCAGAACTTGCTGCATATTCCTCTGGATATTGAATTTAGAATAGGTCCAACTATTAATTTAATTAATGAATTTTTTGTGGCATAGATTGTCATTAGTGGTTATTAGGAATAGTTTGTAGGTATGGTAATTAGAGAGTTGGTCAGGTTTTAGAGCACAGAGGTTCTTCAGTTGCTCAGTTTATATTTGTAAGTAAGAGATCAAGGTACATTTTAGTTGGAAGACTGATAAAATTTGGATGGTTGTTTTTATATTCTTTTATTGGTCACTCAAATATAATTTCCATCATATAACCTTGTGTTCTGCATGTATTACTGAGAATTATCTACTTTCACTAGACATGATCTGTAAACTTGTAAACTTATGTTGTAGGATCTTTATTTGCATTAGTTCTCTTGCTGCTTGGACTAGTTTTTTGTGTTACCAAAAGTTACAGTATTACTCTTTGACTTCTTTTTTTTCTATTCGACTCTAACCAGAGAGTGCAGATATTATGACACAAGCTGACTTAGTTAAGGAATTGTAGGGTTAACATTGTTTGTGAATTTTGGCAGGATGCTTTTGAAGAAGGTGGCGAGTTGCATGATAAGAAAGTCTATCTTTGGCTGTACAGAGCGTAAGTAGGCCATAATACATGGATCTTCTTTGGTTAAAAAACTTAGGGCCTACTTGGTATGAGTTTGGAATGGGAATTGGTGATTGCATTGTTACTACTTGATTAAAAAATTGTCAAACAATATTAATGAGAATGATTCCAACCCAACAATAATAAGGTGTACCATGACTGTACTAGTTAATTTTCTCAATAGATTCTTTAGAATTAGTGTTTTCATTTTTCTCTGTTTAAATTTCTTCATTTTCTTGTACTGGCTGTTTATATCTGCAGCTCAATTGGTCTCCTTTCAAGGTCAAGCAAAAGTTACATTTATATCTATTGTGGTTGCGTTGTAAGCCCTTAAAACTTTCTCTAAACTCTATGGAATCTGTATTTTATTTATACATTTTAACTTTTTTGCTTAGTATAGATGTGACCACAATGCCTCATTAATATTATTGAAAATAATTTCTACATTATCTGGTAATTGGTAGATTACATTTACTAGGGCTCTTCTCTGCAATAATGAAGTCATATACATTGTTCTCTAATCCCAAAGTTATTGAATCTAATTCCTTTGCTATTATTTCTTCTTCAAATATCAGTGACATATGTGCTTTTCTAGATAATATCATGTTGGGATATTTTAGTTTTGATTAATTATGCCAAAACATTATCAACTTGTGTTATTTAAGATAATCTACAGATAACAAGTTGAGGGGGAACGAGAGAACAAGTTAAGGGGGGAACTCATAAAATCCATTTAAGATGATCGAGATCGACGAGGTCATAGACGAGGCCGATCGAGATCGATGAGTAGGATGAGTTCCGAAAGTTAACCGATGATTTGAACAAGAAGAAGCATTGATTTTGTGATGAAGAAAAGTCGATAAAATGTTGCGGAAGAAATCGTAAATCAGGAGAAGAAATCGAATCAAAGCGAGAAGAAATTCAAATCGCGAATAAATCAGTTCGGATGAACAAAGGAAATCGGGCCGATGAACAAAGTGAAATCAGATCGGATGAACAAAGGATTTCAAAGAATCGATGAACAAAGGAAAACAACTTCGATGAACAATGATTTCAAAGACTCGATGAACAAAGGATTTGAAGACACCGTAAATCATATACTGACATTTCTACAGATCGATTTCAACGACCGGATCAAAGACCGTAATCGGAAGAGATGAACAAATGTCGACGAGCTGATCAGATCCGTTAGACACACAAAAGCAGCTGGCCAATAAGAAGACAACACACATATTGATGTGACATAAAGCTGCAAGGAAAAGTGCAAAAGGACAAAGAAAAGCTGGAAGTTATTAGTATGGATTTGAATATTACTTTCCAACGGTAATATTTAAATCCACACTATAAATACATTGCACTATCTTCAAAAGAAGCTAATGGAGGATCTGCAAAGTGAAATTAAAGCCAAATATTCAAGCAACTCCATTCATAGAACACAGAGCAAGAAATACACACATATATTCAAAAGTGTTCTACCCTAGATCTAAGCACAAATGCTATATCCTAAGCTTAGAGAGATTTTCCCATCCTTAGCATTGAGGCTAAACAAATGTAAGGGAAAATCTCAACCTAGTTGGAAACCAAACAAACCTTACCCAAATCAGTCGGTTAAGTTTGTAGGTGAGTGTGAACTCGGTAAACATCTAGCAATCCCGAAAAGGGAGGGTAGGCGATCCCGTGAGGGTGATAAGTCCCGTTTGAGTGAGAACTTCGGTAAACATCTAAGCAATCCCAAAAAGGGAGGGTAGGCGATCCCTTAGAGGGTGATAAGTCCCGTTTGAGTGAGAACTTCGGTAAACATTTGTTGGTTAAGTTGGTGCCCCCATGAAGGGAAGAGTGGATGTGGGGCGAGTTGTCAGAACCACTATAAAAAATACGTGTGTTCTTATTTGCTTTCATATTAATTGTCATACATAGTTTAGCAAATCAAGATAACACATTAAAAAAATAAAAATTTAAGTCACCTCCCATTGAGATTTTACGAGTTTTAAATCGGGTTTTCGGGACCATCAAGTGGTATCAAAGCGGGGTTCAAAAGTTCACTAGATTTTAATGTGAACTTTTTGAACTTGTCTTTTTTTTATTAAAACCCATTTAGTTTAAAATGCATAAATTTTATAAAATTTCCGGAGGTTGACTATCATCTTCTCATTTTTAAAATGAAAACAATGTTCTTCATCATTTCTCTTGTTTAACTAACACTTTGTTTTTCTCGTATATTTTTATTGTTAGTTAGTTTTGGCATCATTATTATCAAAAAAAGGGGGGAAATTGTTGGGATATTTTAGTTTTGATTAATTATGCCAAAACATTATCAACTTGTGTTATTTAAGATAATCTCGAGATAACAAGTTGAGGGGGGAACGAGAGAACAAGTTAAGGGGAACTCATAAAATCGAGCCGAAGATGATCGAGATCGACGAGGTCAGAGGCGAGGCCGATCGAGATCGGATGAGTAGGATGAGTTCGAAAGTTAAGCGATGAATTTGAACAAGAAGAAGCATGCTGATTTGTGATGAAGAAAGGCCGATAAAATGCGGTGAAGAAATCGAAATCGGCGAGAAGAAATCTGAAATCAAAGGAAATAAATCGGTTTGGATGAAAAAGTGAAATCGATTCGGATGAACAAAGTGATTTCAAAGAATCGATGAACAAAGTGAAAATAGCCCGATGAACAAGTGATTTCAAAAGATACCGTAAATCTGCAGTTGATTTTCTGATCGATTTATTGGACGGATCGGCGACGAATCGGAAGAGATGAGCGATGTCGACCGGTGATCGATCCGTTAGACACACAAAAGCAGCTGGCCAATAAGAAAACAACACACATATTGATGTGACATAAAGCTGCAAGGAAAAGTGCAAAAGGACAAAGAAAAATTTGGAAGTTATTAGTATGGATTTGAATATTACTTTCCAACGGTAATATTTAAATCCACACTATAAATACATTGCACTATCTTCAAAAGAAGCTAATGGAGGATCTGCAAAGTGAAATTAAAGCCAAATATTCAAGCAACTCCATTCATAGAACACAGAGCAAGAAATACACACATATATTCAAAAGTGTTCTACCCTAGATCTAAGCACAAATGATATATCCTAAGCTTAGAGAGATTTTCCCATCCTTAGCATTGAGGCTAAACAAATGTAAGGGAAAATCTCAACCTAGTTGGAAACCAAACAAACCTTACCCAAATCAGTCGGTTAAGTTTGTAGGTGAGTGTGAACTCAGTAAACATCTAGCAATCCCGAAAGGGAGGGTAGGCGATCCCGTGAGGGTGATAAGTCCCGTTTGAGTGAGAACTCGGTAAACATCTAAGCAATCCCGAAAGGGAGGGTAGGCCTTCCCTTAGAGGGTGATAAGTCCCGTTTGAGTGAGAACTCGGTAAACATCTGTTGGTTAAGTTGGTGCCCCATGAAGGGAAGAGTGGATGTAGGACGAGTTGTCCGAACCACTATAAAAATACGTGTGTTCTTATTTGCTTTCATATTAACTGTCATACATACTTTAGCAAATCTGCATAACACATTAAAAAAAAAAAATTTAAGTCACCTCCCATTGAGATTTTACGAGTTTTAAATCTAGTTTTTCGGGACCATCATATAATTATAGGGATCTATTCCAAATTGTCTTTCTCTCCAGTAACGTCGATTCATGTGCCTATATTATAATTCTCAGACATTGTTGTGAGGCTGTGAATCTAATTCTGAAACTTTTGATATATGTTTGTACAATCTGAATGATGTTATTGGCAAAAAGGTCTCTTCTGTATTTATAAAAAAAAGTCGGTGTATATGAGCAGGTAGTATCACATTTTCCACCATTTGACAAAATTGGGATCTTTAAACTTGTAAACTTATGTTCTAGGTTCTTTATTTGCGTTAAAGACGCTTTTCTTCGCTTGGACTAGTTTTTTTGCGTTAGAAGGGGAAACAAGAAGGAAATTGTCGCGACGCCTCGATTGGAAGTCTTTCCGTCAAGAATGACAAAGGTAGTACACTCTCGCCCTACATTAGTCACATTAACAAAGTTATCTCAAGTTAACTTTCGGTTTGCCCTCTTGAAAAGTGACTCTTTGGGGTGTTTGTAAAAATATGCTTTTGAGAACGTGATTCTGTATAGTGATTGTGAAAAAAATTACTTAATAGTGAGAGTGATAAGTTCTTGTGCGGCTTTACCACATATGTCGTAAGGAATGTCCTGGCGATGTATTGGTATTTATGACAGGGTGGGAGGATATTAGTTGTTTGAGGGATCAGTTAAAAGAGGGACCCCAATAGGGTTCTGTTTCTTACATGTCATGGCTCTATGGAAATCTCTGAACATAAAGTCATGTTTGATTGTGGAAAAGTGAAGGAGACAACTTATGATGCCTTAAATAATACACCATGTTTGGTGATATCCCAAGCTTCTGCTCGGCAGAGAAGGAGCAGGGCTGGCCGTGTGTTTCCCGGCGAGTGCTACAACTTATAACCACAATGTGTATATGAAGCATTTGCTAAATATCAACTCCCGGACTTTTGAGAACTCCATTGAACTCTCTCAGCTTGCAAATTAAAAGTTTACAAGTTGAAAGTATTGGAGATTTTATCTCTCCGCTCTTGAAATTTTGAATGATTGCCTGTGCAAAATGTTGTCCACTTTCTGAGGATGATTGGTGCATTGGATGAAATTGAGAACCTCAAATATCTTGTTCTTATCAATTCTTTTTGTTTCTTTGAGAATTTCTTTTTGTTGTTTTTTTTAAATATACTGGATGGTGGTTGTTGATTGTGATAAATCTGATTATAGATTGTAGTAGTATGCATATGATCAATGTTGTGAGTTGAGATCTCTAATAAAGCGGGCTTATAATGCCTTTATTCTTCGATTTTTTGTGTTATTGACACTTATGTATTCCTTTTATTGTAAATACTGTGGAGATTGTTGGGATATTTTAGTTTTGATAAATTATGCCAAAACATTATCAACTTGTGTTATTTAAATTAATCTACAGATAACAAGTTGAGGGGGAACGAGAGAACAAGTTAAGAAGAAGAAATCGAAATCGTAAATCGGAAGAAAGAAGAAATCGAAATCGGAAGAAGAAGAAATCGGTTTACGAGCTGGCATGCGATTTACGAATCCGATATCTTTCGATGCAAGATCGAGTATGTTGAATCGATTCAAGATCGGTGTTTGAATCGATTCAAGATCGAGGTCGAATCGATTCAAGATCGGCGTCGAATCGATGTCGAATCGATTCAAGATCGATGCCGAATCGATGCAAGATTTATGTCAATTGATGCAAGATCGATGTCGAATCGATGCAAGATCGATATGCCGAATCGATTCAAGATCGATGCCGAATCGATGCAAGATCGATGTCGAATCGATGCAAGATCGATATGTCGAATCGATGCAAGATCGATAAAAAGATTAATGCCGAATCGATGCAAGATCGATATGATGAATCGATGCGCACTGCACTGCACCACCAAATCTGCAGACCAAATTTCAAAGAGATCAGAATATGCATACTGATGATCCAATAGTCGACGATCCGTTAGACACACAAAAGCAAATGGACAATAAGAAGATAACAACACATATATGAATGTGACATAAAGCTGCAAACAACAGTGCAATAGGACAAAGAAAAGCTGGAAGACTATTAGTATGGATTTGAATATTACTCTCCAACGGTAATATTCAAATCCACACTATAAATACATTGCACTATCTTCAAAAGAAGATAATGGAGTATCTGCAAAGTGAAATTAAAGCCAAATATTCAAGCAACTCCATTCATAGAACAAAGAGCAAGAAATACACACATATATTCAAAAGTGTTCTACCCTAGATCTAAGCACAAATGCTATATCCTAAGCTTAGAGAGATTTTCCCATCCTTAGCATTGAGGCTAAACAAATGTAAGGAAAATCTCAACCTAGTTGAAACAAACAAACCTTACCCAAATCGATCGGTTAAGTTTGTAGGTGAGTGTGAACTCGGTAAACATCTAGCAATCCCGAAAGGGAGGGTAGGCGATCCCATGAGGGTGATAAGTCCCGTTTGAGTGAGAACTCGGTAAACATCTAAGCAATCCCGAAAGGGAGGGTAGGCAATCCCTTAGAGGGTGATAAGTCCCGTTTGAGTGAGAACTCGGTAAACATCTGTTGGTTAAGTTGGTGCCCATGAAGGGAAGAGTGGATGTAGGGCGAGTTGTCGAAACCACTATAAAAAATACTTGTGTTCTTATTTGCTTTCATATTAAGCATCATACATACTTTAGCAAATCTGCATAACACATTCGAAAAAAAATATATTTAAGGCACCTCCCATTGAGATTTTACGAGTTTTAAATCGGGTTTTTCGGGACCAACAAGTGGTATCAAAGCAGGAGTTCAAAAGTTCATTAGATTTTAATGTGAACACCTGAACTAATTTTTTTGTTAAAACTTATTTAGTTTAAAATGCATAAATTTTAAAATTCATGGAGGTTGACAATCATCTTCTCTTTTTTAAAAATGAAATCAAATGTTCTTCATCATTTCACTTGTTTAACTAACATTGTTTTTTTCGATGATTTTTTTATTGTTAGTTAGTTTTGGCATCATTATCAAAAAGGGGAAATTGTTGGGATATTTTAGTTTTGATAAATTATGCTAAAAACATTATCAACTTGTGTTATTTAAATTAATCTACGATAACAAGTTGAGGGGGAACGAGAGAACAAGTTAAGAAGAAGAAATCAGAAATCAGAAGAAGAAGAAATCAGAAATCAGAAGAAGAAGAAATCGGCCGAATCGGCTGCGGCGAGCTTCGAATCGAAATCGAATCGATGCAAATCGAGAAGCCGAATCGATTCAAGATCGATGTCGAATCGATTCACTATGATGCCGAATCGATATTCGAATCGATGCAAGATCTTTGCCGAATCGATGCAAGATCTTTATGTTGAATCGATTCAAGATCGACTTTGCCGAATCGATCTGCAAGATCGATGTCGAATCGATGAAGAGATCGACATGTCGAATCGATTCAAGATCGATCGAATCGATGCAAAGATCGATGTTGAACCGATGCAAAGATCGATATAAGCCGAATCGATGCAAGATCGACAAAAGATTAATCCGAATCGATGCAAAGATCGAGATATGATGAACCCGATCACGACCGGACGGACCGGACCGAAATCTGCGGACCAAATTTCAAGACGGAAATATGCATACCGGATCTGAATAATTTGATCGGATCCGTTAGACACACAAAAGCAAAGAGACAATAAGAAGATAACAACACATATATGAATGTGACATAAAGCCGCAAACAACAACGGTCAATAGACAAAGAAAAATTTGGAAGACTATTAGTATGGATTTGAATATTACTCTCAATTGTAATATTCAAATCCACACTATAAATACATTGCACTATCTTCAAAAGAAGATAATGGAGGATCTGCAAAGTGAAATTAAAGCCAAATATTCAAGCAACTCCATTCATAGAACTGAAGAAAAAGAAATACACACATATATTCAAAAGTGTTCTACCCTAGATCTAAGCACAAATGCTATATCCTAAGCTTAGAGAGATTTTCCCATCCTTAGCATTGAGGCTAAACAAATGTAAGGGGAAAATCTCAACCTAGTTTGAAACCAAACAAACCTTACCCAAATCGATCGGTTAAGTTTGTAGGTGAGTGTGAACTTCGGTAAACATCTAGCAATCCCGAGAAAAGGGAGGGGAAGCGATCCCATGAGGGGTGATAAGTCCCGTTTGAGTGAGAACTTCGGTAAACATCTAAGCAATCGAAAGGGAGGGTAGGCGATCCCTTAGAGGGTGATAAGTCCCGTTTGAGTGAGAACTTCGGTAAACATCTGTTGGTTGGTTAAGTTGGTGCCCCATGAAGGGAAGAGTGGATGTAGGGCCGAGTTGTCCGAACCACTATAAAAATACTTGTGTTCTTATTTGCTTTCATATTAAGCATCATACATACTTTAGCAAATCATAACATAACACAAAAAAAAAAAAAAATATTTAAGTCACCTCCCATTGAGATTTTACGAGTTTTAAATCGGGTTTTTCGGGACCAACAGAGATGTATAAATATATCACAATTTAAAAGTAGATTTACTCTCGCATTAGAAGTTTTGCCAATGATGATGATGAAAGAGATGTGGGATATTCTGTTCAATTTCCTATACATTTTAGTTAATTAGTTTGGCTCTTCGATCACTTTTGAATTATACTCATCTGTCGATACTTTATGATGTTGATGTTATTTGCTAATGCTAGCTCATGTTTTATGTTGCTTTCAACTTGTGATTGAACTGTTATTTAGTGAATGTTCCCCAGCCCGTGTTTTAAATTTGTGTTCTTTGATATGCTAATGTTATCCTGTGTTTAATGATGTATTAGTTGTAAACTGCAACAGTATTAGTTGCAGTATGTAGAAGTATCAGTTCTCTTATGTAAAGGTATTAGCCTTATTTGTTTTCATCTTAGAGTATTAGTTGTAAACTACAACAGTATTAGTTGCAGTATGTAGAAGTATCAGTTCTCTTATGTAAAGGTATTAGCCGCCTTTTATATTAGTCAGTCAAGCTATTTTGACTTTGTTAGTTAGTTAAAAGTTAATTGTTAGCTTTCATAATTAAATACAAGAGGGTTCCCAACTTGTAAACTAGCGATTCATCTTCTCCTTCAATGTAATTCCATTTTATTCTCTTCTTCCATGAAATCTGTTAGTTTGATTATGGTAACAGTTTCCGAATCTGTGAATTCGGTGATACTAGGTATATGAATCTTTGTGATTCATCTTCCGCTGTGTTTGGTTTGTTGATTTTTTTCGTAGATAGATTCGTACATGACATTTTTTTGTGCATAAATTTTTCATGTATATTTTTAAACATAAATTTTGTTAAATTTAATGTCTGTGTACAACTTATATTTAGTGTAAATAACTAATACTTTTTAGTGAAACAACTAATACTTTTTAGTGAAACAACTAAAACTTTTTTATAATATCCAATGACTTGCAGAGTGCACCTAATGTACAAGTTTCGTCTAACCTAAAAACTGTGAGAGTTGAACTTGAGTTCTATTTTACCTTCATTAATTTATGGGATATGACAAATACCATATATAGTAGGAACTTGGTAAGAATGTGCTATATATGTGTCCTTTATGAAAATTGTTTCACTCTGATTAGAAATTAGAACATGTCACTAAAATTGTGGCTTAGAAAATTAAAGCAAACGACCGTAAGTCCTTTTCTTTGCTTATATTTAATTTTTAAAAAAATTGAGACAATATCTCAGATCTGAGACGGATCAAGTTGAAAGTTTCAATGTGAATAATGTTTCAGAAAGACGGAACTATGATTTTAGATTTGGGGATACAGATAATTACAGTTAAGTCTATCGAGACTTCATTATTAATTTAAAGCGATCTATAACATTATAATGGAAATCATTTATATATACTCAATATTTTTAGAAATGCATCCTTCTTGATAAAAGATTAATTTACAACTGAAACAACAATAGTTATTAATTTTAAATTCACTTATAATATAAATGTAGCATGAATAATAAAAATTAATCTAAAATATATCCTGAAATATAAAAAAAAAACCTTAAAAATGTTTAAATAATGAAAATTTACCCAAGAATCAAACAAATAATAAACATGATAAATTTACTAATGTTAATTCAATAATTAAAGCGCTAAAAAAATCGATAATTAAATAAATACAAATATGAATTGATGTATTTAAACTACTAAAAATAAACCTTCATTTGAAATACAAAGTTACAAGTGATCTAAACAACTTCTCATGATATATTTCTCTAAATGATTAAGTCTTGTATGCACCAAGTGCACAAAACGTGCAACTTTTTTTCTTGAAAGCGTTAGGTTTGTTTAAACATTCAAAATTCAACATGTCTTACCTGAGATCAAGTTGAAAGTCTCAATGTGAAGAATATTTGGAAAAAGAAAACGAACTAGTATTTTAGATTTGGGGATACAAATAATAATTAATAAAATATTTAATTCTTAAAAGCGTCATATAATAAATTTGCAAACCATATAAATTAAGAAGGTGTATATATAACATATATTCAATTTAAATTATAATTACGATTAAGTCTATTGAGACTTCATTTATTTAAAGTGGTCTATAACATTATAATCAAAATCTTTTATAATCAATATTTTTTTAAATTCATCCTTAAGGTTCTATATAAAAGAATAATTTATAACTATATAATAGTTATTTTAAAATATAAAGTAAAAATAAAAAATGTAGAGATTAAAAAAAACCTTAAACATATAAATTAAAAATGTAAAGATTGGGGTTCGAACTCGAGAACTAATATAGGGAACTAATGCACTACACCACTAGGACAAACCTCATTTTATGTTTCAAGTTAACATCTATTGGTATTAATCCAATATGGCCTTAAATAAAAAATATATATCAGTTCTCGTAAGTGAAGGAACCCTTAATTCCAAATCATTTCAATCCTCAATCTCGCCATTTCCCCAAATCAGCTCATCCCCAATCTCGCGATTTCGACTCAATCGTCCTCAATTCCTCGCGATTTCGACTCCATCTTCCCCAATTCACACCAAATCCTTCAATTCCATAGCAGTCGCGACTTCATCCCGGACCGTCATCATCGTGCATGAAATGAAGACTTCTGACGAATAGCCATATTGATGATTATCAAGCGATTTTGCTTGAATGGCTAGTACTGAGCACTTCAATCATCCATTGCTGCCCAATCGATTCTGCGACGGCCGTGACCTAATTATACAATGTGTGTGTGTGTAGTCTTGTACGCCGTGAATATCATCACGTAATTAATTCGTATCTCGAAATTAGGTATTCATTCATCGAATTGGATTGAATTAGCTTATTTTGATATTGATAAATTATAAGAATATGATTAATTTGGTTGAGAAAATTAGGGTTAAATTCATATGATTAATTTTGGAAACTTTGGAATTTTTGGAATTCTGTCGTGAGCAGTATAATACGTCAAGCCCGCCCATTATTTAGCAATTCAGAATTGGTTTTGGAGCCAAAATGGGCCGCTGGCGGGACTTAAAATTTTAAATTAGATTCTAAGAACATGAGTTAGGGAGATTTCCTTCTTATTGAGTGATATTCATGTACCCACGTTTTTGTTTATATACTCGATAACTCTCAAACCCTTCGTTTTAATATCGTCGCTCAACAACCCTTCTCTGCAATTGTTTCCTATCTCATCTCATCAAGCAGGTCTCTGGTAACCCTAACTCTTTAATTTAGCTTTTGCTTGCTCTGATAATATAGTTGAATTGTACTTGTTTCTAGGCTTTAACCGTTAAATCAGAATTGGAATCTCATTGGACAGCCAAATTCTGCCAATTTGTAAGATATGAGTAATTTTTTTGCAATATATATTGATTTACTGCAGTAAACTTAGTTTCATGTGATTCTGTTGATAAAGAATTTAGGGGAAAAGGAGTATGGGAATGTGATTATGTTTCTGAGTGGAAGGAAGAATCAATCTGCTCTCTTCTGTTTAGAATGTTTCTTGTGTACCTCTAGATAGGTAGGGAGTACTACATATATTATGTTGCTTTCTTTTGGAGATTTTTAATGAGATCTTGATATCTATGTTTTTTTACATAATTATTACTATTAAACGTCAGTGTTAATAAATTAAGATTGTGACCACATATACAGATGTAAGCAGTAAATTGATATAGTATTCCGTATGGTACAAGCCTCTAAAAGGGGGCTGAGTTTCTGTGAGACCTTCTTTTCCTGCCCAATTAGTTATACAAATTAAATGCTAGTTGGTTCAACACTATGTAATGTTTAGGTTGGATGACTCTTGCCTTGTGCATTATTACTTTCAGTAATCATGCAAAGATATATTGGAACTATTGCATTTTGACAACTATCATTTGGTTGTTTGTGTTATGTATCTTGACTGCTAATTGACATAAATTGATCATAGGGCTAATCAGAATGAACATAATGAACATAATCAGAATTAGGCAGCCCCTTCTTATACTATAACCTACATCAGCATACAACAAATATGGTTGAAATACTTGATCAAATTCTCTTGGGTATAAAAAAAAATACTTTCCTGTTACTAATTAAGGCAAACGTATGAGAAAAAATGAAAGTTAAGCTTGCCATACCTCACACACAAAAGAAATCATCAATTAAGCATGCAGTGAAGTTATGAAAACCATAATCTGTGATTTCTGTTTTATAATCTGTTGATAAAGGAAATAATAGAGAAAATTGCATTGGTATGAGCCCTATGTCCATTACAAAGGGTAAGCAGTATCCTATATCGATTATTTGTTTACTTGTCATCTTTTTGATTCTCATAGAGTATTCACAGCGCCTATTTCCCAGATAATTGAACATAAGACCTGATGATATGTCAATAATTAAATCATATAAACATCAAAAGAAGGTAATTATGGGTTTTATGAATATTTTATTTCAGTCTTGGGTATGGTGATGAAGTAGCTGATTTTTAATATTTTTTGTAGTCTCTTGAACTTAAAGAACAAATGCGATCGGATTTACTTGTATGAGCAAACCCACAAAGTCTGAGAGAATAATGGGTGGATATCCGACAAAGGCAAAACAAATTGGGTAAGTCGTGTAGATATTTATGATATTTGATTATGTTATTATTGAGGTTAATTTACTTCTTTTTCAATTCAGTTGACCATTTTATTTACTTTATTTATGCTTAAATACCAGGAAACGATGAAATGTAAGCGAGATGACTATGTTGAGCTCGGAATAGAAGACCGAAACACGAGATAGTTTTGGAGGTGTTGGGCCATGAAATTTGGATATACCAAAGGCTATGGTTACGGTTCAAAGCCTCCAAGTAGACGGAGTTCATTGTACAATTCTTCTGCTGAATATGAAGATGAGCTAAGAGAAACAACGGAAGAGTTGCAACAGTCTAGAGTTCAAGTGGAAGAACTACAAACTCAAGTAACTAGCTTGAAAGAGGACTGGCTACCACAAAATGAAAATCAACGCCAAACTCTCACGAGCAAAATGACATTCTCAATGCAAAACTCTCTAAGCAAAGTGCAGCTATGAACAAACTAATGGCTTTTATGAGGGAGAAAGGGATTGACATATAATTAAGGTTAGCTTCTATTTTTTTTTATGAGTTTTTGGTTCATGTTGTTTTTCTTTAGCCTTTACTTTATTATTTTCATTTTTCTTTTAGTAGTACTACTCATATGTGTAGCTTTAAAGCTGGCTGTGTTAGAAGAGGGCATATATGATGAAATATTTGTGTTCAACATGTTTAACAAATAAGGGAATGTGGTTCTCTAGTTTCTCACTCTCGAGATTAGGTCTTGTAGATGTTATTTCGAAGTGCAATTAGGTCTTGTAGATGCTGCAATTGCTGATTTTTTGGAGCATTGCAACTGCTGATTTGATTCAAACATAAATGTGGATATGTGTGTGTATATAGATAGTGGTAGTACTGTACTTTGTATATTTCACTACCAAATTGTGCTAGTTATGGTGTGTCATGACAAGGAAATCAGTACTTGAATACTACCAGAACTGATACCTAATAGTATCTGAACTAATACTTTTAGGTGAAAAAGCTGATACTCTAACAAAGTTAGTGTACTCATTCATCGAATTGCATTCGGACGTTTTCAAAATTTGGGTCGATCTTTAGGACTAATTCTCTTTGTTATGCCGAATGGTGCATTCTTTGGTTCGAATTTGGCTTTTGTTTTACGATAACGTCTTATTATACGTGATTTACGGGATTTGCCTAAATCGGTTTTGAACTTTTGAAGTTGGGGCACGATTACGGTTTTGCGAATCTTTGCATATATTGAAACCTTTAATTCTAGCGCATTGAGTATGAAACCTGCTAATGATGCTTCTAGTCTGAATTTGGGGATGGTTTTCGAACCCAACCATACTACTGTGTTTGACCCCTAATTCTTTGGATTTGAATGCTAAATCATTTACTCAATCTTAGATTTTGATTCGCCTTGTGTAGGTCGAGCGGGTTTTGTGAGGGAAGTCTAGAGGAGGGGTGAATGGACTTGAAAACTTTTGTCTTGATCGGTGTGATTGCAGTTATACGATCGAGTCTTTAGTAGTCACTTAGATCGATGTTCAATCTTCTTGAGTGCGAGGCGGTCGGTTTGATATCTGTCGGTTTAAGCCCGATAGTCTGCGGAAGCTTGTAAATACCGTGTGAAAAACGGTTTTATCAAATCAGATTCTCAAGTCGGGTTTTCAACGGTGACTATGGTGTCAATTTGATCGGATCGATTTGCTTTAGTGCAGATCGATGTTAACTTAGAATATGTATGCAATTTTAAGCTCATTTGTGTGAATATTGTAAAGCAATAAAGAGCAAGTAAATGCACACAAGATTTTATAGTGGTTCGAAGAAACCCGTCTTCTTCGTCCACTCTTCCCTTAACATAGGGCACCAACTTAACCAACTTAACCGACTTAACCAACTGGACTTAGTTTTATGTGTTTCTCCAACACCCAACAGATGTTTATCGAGTTCACACTCAACCGATCCCAGAAATCAGAAACTAGAATCCCTAGTCTGAAATCTTGCGGTAACAAACTTAACCTAACTTTGAGTTTGGGTAAAGGTTTGTTGTGGTTCCAACTGGAAATCTATCCTAGTGTTTATGTAGCCAAATGCTAGAGGATAGGATTTCTTGCTAAGAACAATGGGATGAACACTTAGAATAATCATCAAATTCCGGTGTTCTTGGCGAAAAAAATCGCTATAGTTTTTTGCTTCTTTTTCACCTTTCGATCCGGTATGTTCTCAGTGTTCTTCAATTTTGAAGAGCAATCCCATTTTATAGACCACGAAACCAAAGAGCCGTTGGAGAGTAATTTGAATTTCGGGCTATATTAGGTAGGTTGTAGGATATGATTGTGACGTGCTCCGAATATCGGCGTGGCCGTAGGCATGATTAGCGCCGTTTATGTCCGCAATGTCGAATCCCGTATTGTCAGCTCTTTTTGTACACGTGTCGCTTTCTCCTTGGCCCGGCGAGGCGGCACTTGATGTTGTCCGTTAGGCGATTGATATTCCTTTTGTAGAATATTCGTCTTATGCGGTGTACCATTTTGGTTGGCGCCGGTGTGGTGACTTGATCGGATAAGCGATCGATCTACCTTGTAGAGTCTTCGATCTGATTATCTTAGCACAATTTGCGGATTTCGGGTGATATAGGTCTTCTGGTAGTCTTCTGATCTTCAGGTGACTCTGAGCCTCAGTGTCTTCGGTCATACTGAGTCTTCAGGTTTATTCTTTTGAGTCTTTAGGTTTATCGAGTCTTGAGTTCATCGAGTCTTCAGGTTTAAGCGAGTCTTGAGTTTATCCGAGTCTTGAGTTTATCTGAGTCTTGAGTTCATCGAGTTTCGGTGTCTTTCATCTTCACCGATCTTGACTTCTTGTCTTGATTTGTTCTTAGCCGCCCGATCATCGGCCTTATCGGTCATCGATATTTCGATTTGATCGACCTATACATATTGAGTTCCCCTCAATATGTGACCTATCTTTACATCACTATCTATACATTTTTATTTGGTCATCTTAATCGATTATAAGTCATCGATCAATACTTGTCCGATTTGGTCCTATTACAACTTTGTTTTGGAACTTCCATCAAAACTTAAATATAAATTTCCCAACAATTCCCCCTTTTTGATGGAACCAAAACACTTAATCAGAAAAACAGATACCACGAATAGAAATGCAGATAATGTAAAGCAGTACATACTTCATAAAAGACAATGAGATGTTGTCTTAGAATCGGAAGAAGATGGAATATTTCATTGAGATAGGTGTGTGCGTTATAGAATATATGAAAAGCGTACCTATCATCTGATTCCAAGTTGTCTTCCTCAGGTGTACTTGAACATTTGAAGTTCTTTGGGGATGCCAAACATCTTGTACATCCTTTGCATCAGCTTGTCCAGATCTTCTCTTCTATGGATCCCTCCTTTGTCAGCAAATCCATAGTAGACATTCTTGAATTTGACAACATCTAGCTTGTTGTGCGGGACTAAAGAGTGGAAGGAGTTGTTCAAAGGAGGAGCTGTATCAATTGACATGATCTTCCTTCCTTCATCACACTTTGGTAGAAGTCTGGGGTGCCGTTTCTAACCGATTCGAAATTCATCATCATTTTACATCGATCTTGATGAATCGGAATCATCTCGGGATGTACACATCACACAACCATTCTCCTCTGATCTGATCCCATTCTGGAAGCAGATCTAGCCGGGCACAAGGATGTCTTTAACAGATGCCAAAAGGGCATTCCTTTCCCAAGCAATCTCCTCTGCTGCAGCTTCATTCTTCCTCTTCCTTCGGATGTATGCGATGTTTAGTCCCTTAGCCTCTGCTAACTTCTGCTTCTTGATGGCATCCTCTCTTACTCTCTATGCGGTTTGCTCTTGAATTTGTTCAGAGACATCTGGCTTTTGGTAGAGAATAATTGGCCTTGACTCGAACTTTGATAGCTTTTCACCATCTTGCCTTTGCCTTTCTTTCTCCTCAGAGTTTGCTCAGGATCATCTCGTTCGTCCTCTTCTGCTAATTTCTTAGCGAGTTCAAGGCTCTTGGCCTGATCATCAGTTTCCATTCTTTTCTGTACGGACGAAGAGAAGTCTTCAACCTTGTCGACTCGGCAATGACTTCTAAAAAGAGCAATCTTACGCTTCGGTGATCTCTTTCTTTGTGTTGCTCCACGGTTTCTTTCACTTGAAAGAACGAGATCGATAGATGGAGTGGCTGGCAAGTCGAATCTGATGGCTTCGAAAAGATGCAATAGATACCAAGCGTAATATGTTTTTTCTTTCTTCTCTTGTCCTTCCCCTTTTTGGTTTCATCAAAGAGGTTGGGATGACTGCGATTGAGCAATGAGCTGTAGTGTGATCTCCTCTACGAGTTCCTCAACAACAAGAGGGAATCGATCCGAGGTGGCGGAAAATGCGAGTGTTAAAAAGTGTCGAGAGTAAATTCGATGTCCCCTTGCTCGTTCTATAGAAAGGCGCAAAGTGTTTCCAACCCATATTCATGTGGTTGTCGGGTTTTTCTCGAGGATGCCCGGACATTTTCCATAGTACTAATGTCTCATTGAGCATATCTGTACGAACTTTGAGTTTATCGGTCGAGATTAAGCTTCTCGGCAAGAGGATTTACTAGTTGCATTACTTCAGAAATGATGGCATTCTGCATCCCAACTGTGTGACTTCTTTCTCTGTCAACCAGTTTTGCTTGCTCTTCTTCAAACCGATTCATCAGATCTGCTGTGAGAGCTGTGAATTTGTCTTCAATAGTAGCCTTGACCCCATCCTGAATCTTCTCAGTATAAAGATCTAGGGTATCGGAGCTCAACATAGCAGTCTGGTCAGATGTTGAAGCCTTTCCAAATCGGGTCTCATCTACAATACCCATTCTTGGTTCATCGGCAGCTCCCTCATGATCTGTAGGAGGTTGAACAGTTTCCTCCCTGTTATCAGCAATTCCGAACCTTTCATGAATCAACCATCTGATATCATCGTCAGATGCCAATTCGACAGCGCTTTCAATCCCAGCATTGTTCAAGCACTTCATCTCCAAGTCTACAAAGAAATCAGATCCCAGTGTTGTCATGAGGATCAGAAATTCCTCGATGCTTTTCAGTCTGATATCCCTCCAGAACACAATTTCTTCTATCATTCTTTGGATGTCGGGATGTTGATCGATTAAGGGCACAAATCCGGTGAGATACTCCTTGATTTGTTGCTTCATTATTCTTATGATCGGGCTTTTTAAAAGCAATTGAAGCAAGCGCGGTTACGTATTGAAGGGATTATGAGAGATGGACACTCGCTTGTCAGATCTCTCAGGTTCTTGTATCTTGTTTGGAGATTGGGAGTGAGATGGGGATATATGTGGTTCAGGTTCGTTTTTAGCTTATTGAGGGAGTTCAGTTTCCTGAACAGGTTCATTGATTGGGAGAGTGGGAGATCTGGTTGATCTGATTGGTGAGGGTGAGGGTGAGAATGTTTTGTGAGGAGAGGGTGATGGCGATTTGGAAGTAGGCGTGGCGATCTTGCTTTCTGGAAGATCTTCTTTGAGAGCGAGAGAATCGATGGTGATTCTTCCTCGAGTGCTCCAACACGTCCCTCGGCGGCTTTCTCTCCTTCTTCTTCAATCATCTGCTCGTCTCTTACTTCTCTGGCAGTTTGCTCAGAACTGACTGCTATCTCCTTTTCTGATTCCACCTGAATCAGATCCTCCATTCTGCGAACTTGCTGAACAGAACTAGGAGCAGTCTTCAGAGGAGAAGTCACTCTCTTATGGCGTTTTCGCTGAGCATCTGGTTTCTTGACCATATCCTTCCTCTTCAACCTCTTCTCTGGAATGGCCATTCCCGCGACACGAAGATCACGATTGCTTTTTCCTTTCCTTCTTTTTCTCCCTTGGGTTTGGGCACGTAAGGAGTAAGATCCTCATCAGATTGTCCAGGCAGGGGCTCATCCTTGCCCAATATGGCCTTGTGCTTTGCTTGATATATCTTCGCTCCATTCTCATTCCATTCATAATTCTTTGGCAGCTTGTCTGACAGAATGATTGAGATTTTGTGTATGAAAGAGCACTTGGAAGATAAGCACACTTCATTTCTCTGGGTCAGTTCGAACTTCCCTAGTCTTTTCAGAATCGTGCCTTGACCATACCCAACCAATCCATATGCGAAGCCTTCTTGATGATTGCGGCCATGACAGCGATCTTATAGGAAGTGACATCAAAGGCGTAAGTTGAGCACATAACCACCTTACGAGCGATCTCAAGGAGAAGGCGATATTTCCTCTTCAGGTAGGAGGCTTTGACATTTGTTGTATTCTCCTTGTTTGCTGGTCTCAACAGCTCGGCTTCAAGAAATTTCTTTTCTCCTACATCAGTCGTGTAGGTCTCTGGATTGATGCTTCCTCGAGTTAGACCGAAGATCCTCTGGAGATCATCATTCGACACTCGTTCTTCCAGTCCACCAACAGAAGACATCAGGTCAGCATCAATGTCTTCATCCCTCTGTAGATTGTATAGAAACTCCAGGGTTTCATGTGTGTGGACTAAGTTCTGATGTGTAGAGCAATATCGTTCAAGTCCGCACGCTCGCAAGCACTCCGGAATTTCCAGAGATTCAGGATCTGAGGTGATTGAGAATACTACATACTTCTCATCAATTATATCTTTCTTCATTGATGCAAAGTTGCAGAACTTTTTCCCTTGGCCCGGTCGTGGAACAAGATATGCCATTTCTTTATCTGATATGCAAATTGATGTTAGTTTGAGTAAATTATTTCAATAAATTCAGTCAAACCAGTAATCTTAGCATCAATTTAGCAAATAAGCGTATAGATCGAATATAAATTACAGAAACATATCATCACGACTTGTAAACCTAGGTACCAGAGTGAATTGAAATCATGCAGTACTCAAAGGAAAAATTACCAGAAATTGATTCGTAGGATTGAGAAATTGTGAAAGTAGAATCAATTGATTTTGAAAATAAATTTCTGAAGATTTTGAATTTTTTTTGATCTTTTAAGAGTTTTGAGAAGATGAAGTAGTGGAAAGAAGTTTTCTGAGAAAGATTTGGATTTATAGTATGCGAGGGAAAACTTTTTGCACAACTTTCCAAAGGTACTCAAGTATCCGTGTTTTAAAATCAGTGGCTGAGATTAGTCGGCCGAAAAGTGTTTTGATCGCAAGGTTGAGAAAAGTAGTCTTCTCGTATTTCGGACTCGAAAATTCGCAATAAAACGCATTAAATACACATTCCCATGTCCGCATTAAATGTTTTGCAGTGCATGCGTCATAAAGTTAAGAGAAGGCTGAGTGAAAACTAATTTTTATTTAAATAATGCATATAAGATGTTCAGAAAGGGATAAATAAGAAACGTATCTGACTGATTGATATTGTAATCAACCCGATTACCAGCGTGATCCGATCACGGTACTTGTTGACCTTACTGATGGTAGCTTTAAGTATTTCCCAACAATATTCCACTCATCTGATCAGATTTCTGTTTGATCCACTTCGTTACTTATCTGATCCATTTATCTGATACACTTCATCCTTCAGTCTTCTTCTATTCAGGCCGCATTTCCGATGCATTTAAGTCTACTCCCGCCAAAACATTTACTTCGGGGAGTCAAAAAGTCTCCTCGATTCCCAAATCGGCGCGATTTGACATTCCGTAATAATGGCATAGATCTGTTGTGATTACTCACACCGTCAACTCATCAACCATTAATGGCGTGTTTCTTACGGCGTTGTCGATGCAAATTTCTCTTAAGGTCTTCCGAGAAAATAAATTTGCATTTATACCCCTAATTTTCTTCTATAAATTGGCCTGGGGTGTTAGGCAAACAACACAACATAAACCATTCATCTTTCTTTAGCTTATACTCCATGCTTTCCGATGAATCCCTTATTTCCGGTGAAACTTCCGGCAAAAACCTTTAACCCTTTTCCAATGAATTCAGCTTCTCAAATCAACCCTGTGTGTTCCTTCACACTGCTTTCATCATCATTGAAGATTACACATACAATCAATGCAAAGCTTCTTTACCACCAAGGCGGCGGATCTGTTATAGCAAATGAGAAGACACTTCTCCTAAATCAGATGCACCTTGTGCTTTATCGAGATGACGGAATTAGCATCAACAGACTCAGTCTGAAACAAAACATGAGTTTGGTATACGGTCTGCATCAGACAACAACTGATCTTCGTATATCAAACTCAATATTTGCATGCGACACTCGTGGCCATATGGTCTTTGTGACCAAACCTGTGGCACTGTGTCCCATTTAACAGCTGGAGAGCCCATATGGTCTTAGAGATCCTTCAAGGCCGCTCTCGCTCCTCACTCCGAAGCTCTGAGGGTGGCTCAGGATTCTAGAAGCTTCTCTACGCCCTTTTTTAGGGTTTGGGGGAAAATGAGAGCATCAAGCTCTTAAAATCTCTCTCTCCCCTTCCCTACCTTGGGTTGGCTTAGGGTTTATGGTTTATGGTTTATGTAATGACCTCCGGGTCTTCTTGTACTTGTAGCTTGTAATCTGACCTCTGGGTCCTTATCAATGAAAAATTATGTTATTTCATTGTTGTGTTGCCTCTTCTGACTTATGCAATTTGTAGCTTTAAACTTATACTTGCTTGTTGACGTTAGCTTTAATCGACTTATAAAGTATAACCTTCCAATCTGATCAGTTCCCCCTTAATCTGATATATCTTGAACTGATCTGCTCCTTATCGATAAATCGATCGGTTGAGATACCTAACTCGGTGATTCCTCTTACTTTAGTTAGTCTGTTAACCAACTGGTTCTAGAGACCAGTCCACCAAACATTTCTGGTGCTTTTTCTCCAAGATCCAGAAGCCCTAGCTCATTGCATAATTCTCTGAATCTGATCTCAGCTAGCGGCTTGGTTAAAATATCAGCTTTCTGCTTGTCAGTATGGATCTTTTCCATTGTAATATTCTTCTTTTCAACATGATCTCTGATAAAATGATGTCTGGCATCCACATGCTTGCATCTTGTATGTAGAACAAGATTCGAGTGATTGCAATAACACTATTATTTACGAGAATATAGGTACGTTCTTAGCTACGATGTTGTAATCCTCATTGGCCGACTTAGCAGAGCGGGTTGGGAACAAATGACTCTCTGACCATATATTGCGCTTCAATAGTAGATGTCAAGGCCCGATGTCCGCTTCTTCGAAAACCAAGAGATCGGTTTATTTCCTTTAAACCGACATGAACACGAGGTTGACTTCGTCGATTACGCAACCTTCGTGTCGAGAATCGAGAATACCCACTAAGCTCTAGATTATCATCGATGGGTAAAATAAACCAAGGTTTCTTGTCCCCTTCAGATACTTGAGAATCCGCTTAGTAACTTCTAGGTGGCTTTGCATTGGATTTGCTTGAAATCGCACATACACCCTTGCGCAAAAGTGATATCCGGTCTCTCGGTGATTAGGTATAGTAGAGATCCAATTAGAGCCCTATATTCTTTTCGATTAGTTTTTCGACCGCCCTCATACGGATCCATCTTGAACCCGGTCATCATGGGAATTCTGGCTTCCCTTCTGGTGTTGAACTCCAAACTTGGCTAGTAGATTCTTTGTACTTCACTGGCGAGATGAATATCCATACGTACTCTGCTTGACTTGTAATCCCAGAAAGTAATTCATCTGACCCATCATGGACATCTCGAACTTCCCTTGCATCAATTTGCTGAACTTCTCACATAACTTCTTGTTGGGAGATCCGAAGATGATGTCGTCCATGTAAATCTGAACCATCAGAATATCTTCTCCATCTTCTATTCTGAATAAGGTTCTGTCCACTATTCCTTTAGTGAAACCACTATCTATCAAGAACTGAGAGAGTGTATCATACCAAGCTCGAGGAGCTTGTTTTCGAACCATAAAGAGCTTTTTCTTAAGCGGTACACTTGGTTGCCTTTTTTCAAAGCACGGAGGTTGTTCAACATAAACTTCCTCTGCTAGTACCCCGTTTAAGAATGCACTCTTTACATCCATCTGATACACAATGAACCCTCTGTGGGCAGCATATGCCAGAAACAACCGAATGACTTCTAGGCGAGCGACTGGTGCAAAGGTCTCATCATAATCAATTCCTTCTGATTGTGAATACCCATTAGCAACAAGTCTTGCCTTATTCCGGTTATGACATTATTCTCATCTCTCTTGTTCTTGAATACCCACTTCGTGCCAATCACGTCTTGATGAGTTGGGTTACGTCCACCGGTTTCCAAACTTGATTCTCTCAAAACTGTTCGATTCTTCTTGCATGGCTAGAATCGACTTTAACTTTTTTGAGAGCTTCCTCTCTCGTAGTTGGTTCCTTCAAAGGCAGAGATAACAACAATACATGGCACTTTCACTGTCGATGTCTAGTTTTGACTCTGTCGAGATGGGTCTCCGATAATCGATCAGTTGGATGGTGGTAATCCAGTCCTTCTATTCTGATTTGCGTCTATTTTGAGAACATCATCCTCTTCTGATAGTAGTTCATTACTAGTGATTGGGAGTGGTGCGGAATTATGATCCACTTGATAAGAACATGTCTCGGTGATGTTGGACTCATCATATCCGATGTACATTCGTAGGAACTTCAGAGTTCCTTTGAACCGATAGTTCGATTGATCTTATCAAATTGTATGCCAGCTTCTGCAGCGGTTGTGCGTACCTTAGGGTCGATTGACTGGTGAATCGGCAAGATCAAGTTACGGGATATCTGCATTACGTGTTGATTCTTTCTCCTTGATACTTAGTTGATCCATTTTCTGCGTATCAGTGCGGTTGATCTGGTCTTTGCTTGTTACGAGGCAAGACTTTCTCTCTTGTTGAAGATGTCTCATCAAAGACCACATGGGGTGTTTCTTCCACAACTAAGGTTAGTTTGTTGTAAACCCCGAAAGCCTTCTTTGGATGAGGAATATCCCAAGAATATACCCTCATCCGACTTGGCCTCAAAAGTCTTCAATGACTCTTCCCATTGTTGTGTATGAAACACTTGCACCCAAAAACATGGAAGTAAGAAAACACGAGGTATTCGCCCTTCCACAGTTCATAGGGTGTTTTGAAGTGAGTCTTTGTCGAGAACATCATTACGAGTGTGGCATGCAAGATTAATGGTTTACGCCTTGAAACGGCTTGGTGTCGCATGTTCGGCTAACATAGTGCGGCGGCTTCCTTGAGAGTTATGTTTCTCCGATTCGCTTTCTCCATTTTATTGTGGCGTTCTTGCGGTGACGTCTCATGTCTTTGTATACCAAACTCAAAAAAAATCAATAATAAAGAGTTCGTAAATTGCATACCTTTATCGATCGATTTTTACTATCTTTGACACCCTTTTCGTTTTGTAGTTTCTTGAGCGGCTCGGGTATCTTTGTCGTTGTCTCATTCTTCTTGTATAAGAATACAACCCTGTAAACTTGGAATAATCATCCACGATTACCGTGAGTATATTTGTGTCGCCGAGATCGATCGTGTGGCGGTCCGAATAGATCCATATGGAGCACTTGCAATACTCTCTTGGATCTTTGGTCCAGGTATTCCTTGAATGAGGCTTTAACTTGTTTTTTTCCCGACATGTGGCACATATCCGATCCTTCGAGAATACCTTATTAGGAAGTCCCTCAACCAAAGACATCCTAGCTATCTTGTTAAGAGTCTTAAAGTTCAGATGACTCATTCTTTTGTGCCAGAGCCAACTGCTACTTTTGGAACTCTTAACAATTAAGCATGCATTTCTTGGGCAAGCAATTTTCCAATCTTTGTGTAGATCGTGCCTTTCCTTGAACCGGTTAGCAAGATTTGTTGAGTAGCTCGATTCCTAATCGTACACTTATCCTTTCGAGAACTCTTTTGAATCCGTTGTCGCGGAATTGTGATCTTTGGTAGTAAATTGTGCTTTAATCCTTCGACATCTGAGACTCCAGTTACTTGTACATCATCATTCTCTAAGGTTAGAATCCTTTGGTAAAACCAAAGTTATCATCATAAAAGAGTACACGTGGGCCTTCTTGTTCTTTGTAAGAGCTAAGGAGATGTTTGCTTCCAGTCATGTGCCTTGAGCATCCACTATCAATGTACCAGATAGTGGCTTGTACACCTCCTTTATTGGCCAAACCCACGCGATCCTGCAATCGAATCAGGCTTTAGGTACCCCTTTGGAATTGGGTCTGGGGGGGTTAGTGGTGGATTTAGGGATCCACACAAGCAGGGCACTTCTATGGTAATCGGATAGATTAGAAGGCCTGATTTGTCTCACATAAACATCAACATAATCATACGTCTCTTTATATGCATTCCGGTTAGTATGATTACTCGTGCGAGCCTTGAGTGAATCAGAAGACTTGGGATTTTTCTTTACATTTTGTCTTCTTTTAACCCGGTGGGGCTCAGTGCGTGACCCTAGATCTCACGTTTATAAGGTAGGCGTCTGTTGCTACCATTAAAAGATTCATATCTTCTTGGCATAGATGGTCTTTTGCGGTTTACCTATATAGCTTGCTTGTTAGGCGGTGACCTTGATTGGGTCTCAGATTAGATTTCCTTTTCTGAGGTTGTCTCTTCGATACCTAATCTTTGTCGAGTTGAGGTCTCTTCGGAAGAACCGGGTTCTCTGTTGATTCTCGGTGATGCTTAATCGATTGAGGTCCATTTCATTTCCCTTTTCGATTAGGCACTTGCCCTACTTGCTCAAAGATGTCTCTTTCCCTTATCGGATACATGTTTAGCTTTTTAGTGTATCTTTTTAGAGACTAGTTTGATTACACCCTTTTGAAGTGAACCAAGCGAGGCTTTTGAGGATGTAGAAGGGTTCTCATACCCAATTCCCTTCTTGTTAGTCGGCGTTCGAAAATAGGTGTTCATATCTTGAAGCGGTTTTGATGACCGTGAAAACCTCTATTTTCTTTTGCGCAAACTATCCTCGATGAGATTTTAGACTCTCATGTAGTCGGAATAGCTCATCAAACTTAGCTTGTAGAATTTTGAAATCATCGAACTTCTGTTTGTTGATTGCTAATGATCTTTAATCTGCTTCTCTGATCGGAAGATTTAACTTTCGAGAACTTAAGTTCTTGATTACCTACGGCGATTTGGTGATTCGACCACATGACTTTTAAGATCATTCCTTTCTTGACAACGTTCTCTTTGACAAAAGTTGATTATTTATGATCCTTAGCTTATCGTTTCGGCTTCCACTATTGTATAAGTTCTCTTGATTAGAGATATCATCAAGCAATTGCTCGAGTAAAGCTGCAAGTCAATCTCTCGGCCGGTGTGCTAATAATAAGCGGTGTGGAAATTGAAAGCGAAAGGTTTGGAGGTTACCTCGATTTTGGTCTTCCTCTCGGCCATCGAGGCGATTTCATCATCATCTGAAGAGAATATCAGATCTTCATGGTCGAAGAAATCATTTGCATTGCTTATCAGACAGAAATCTTCTACAGATGAGTAGCCAGAATCCTCAGAAGGCAGATAGGAATCATCAATTGATGATGTGTCAGCAACCATGGCTTTTCTGTCTTTGAAGTGTAGCTCTCTTTTGTTCCGCTTCTCTTCTCTTTCTCTGGGAGTCGGTATAGGCGATCGGGTTGTAGTGACTGGTTTTCATGCGGTTGAAGCATGATCCACGATCCACGGAACTTCCTCTGTCAGGTGAGTCACTCCGTCTCTAGGATCTGTCAGGTGACTTTCCTTTCTGATTGTAATCAGAACTCCTTCTGTCAGATCTGTTGTCTCTTCTCTCTTCTGACCGATCATCTCTTTTATCATCTCTGTGATCCCTTCGGTCATCAGATCTGGTTCTTTCTAATGTCTGCCCGATTAGCCTCCTGTTTCTTCCTCTGTTGTCTTGATAGTCTCTGTAGAATGCGGGATACTTACCAAGTTGAATGTTCGATCTTTCAAGTTTCACAGTATGAGAAGCGTCTATTACCTTGACTTATTATGTTTCCAACAGGTTCAGTGGCCTTTGATCTGCTGCTGGTTGCTTTGAATGCAACTGATTTAGATGTGGAGGTTGAGGCTTCAGCAGACGACTCGTCTTCATCTGCTTGCCCTCTTTCAATTAAATCGAACTCATGGGCTTTTAGACTTAGGAATAAGCTACTTGGCTTCATCTTGGCAATGTCTTGGCAATCCTTGATTACCGTGACTTTCATGTCCCATTTCTTGGTGAGAGATCTCAGGATCTTGTAATTAATGTCTTTGTCTGACATCTCTCGTCCAAGTTCTCGTAGCTTGTTTCTTGACATGGTGATCCTCCCATCGAGCTCGTTGATGGTTTCGTTTGGCAACATCTTGAGCTTCTTGAACTTCACTAGTTCAGCTTGTAATCGGCTGTCTTTGATCTGATCATTTCCTTCGCACATCTCAGCAAGAGTATCCCATATTTATTTCGCTGTTTTGAGATACTTTATCTTCTCCTTGGTGATCTTATCCATCGTCTTCATGATTATATGCCTGGCTATTGTATCTAGAGTATACAACTTTCTTTCTTCTGCATCCATCAGTTTGGACTTTTTTTGAACAAGGCTTAGGGTGCAAAATCTGGATCTCCTCCAACCGCTGGGTTGTCGTGATATATGATGATGGGTCCTCGTTCAATGACTTCCATCATTCTGCCGCTTATCGACCCTAGATGGTTGCACATGTATATTATCCAATCTGCATACTCATCAATTGAAAACTTAGGCAAATCATGATACATACCAGAGGTATTATCCATGCTGAATGTGATTTTGAAAACGAATGAGTTTTGTAAACGGTTTTTCAAGATCTGTTCAAATGACCACAAAGATTCTTCCTCAAGAATCAATGATACTCAAAGCCAGTGGTCTGTAGAACCACTGCTCTGATACCACTTGTAGGTCCCGAACGAGTTTTGTGAGGGCAAAAGTCTAGAGGGGAGGGGTGAATGGACTTCTGAAAACTTTTCGTGCAGATCAGGTGTGATTGCAGATTGCCTGATCAGAGTGCTAGTGAGTCGGACTTGGGTGATGTTCAATCTTTTTCGAAAGTGCACGAGGCGGATCGGTTTGATATCTATCAGTTTAACTGATAGTGCGGAAGCTTGTAAATACCCATGTGAAAACCAGTTTTATCAAATCAAATTCTCAAGTCAGTTTTCAACCAGCTGACTATGGTGTCAACCTGATCAGATCAGTTGCTTGGTGCATACTGATGTTAACTTAGAATATGTATGCAATTTTAAGCTCAGTTGTGTGAATAGTGTAAAAGCAATAAAAAGCAAGTAAATGCACACAAGATTTTATAGTGGTTCGAGCCGAAACCCGTCTTACGTCCACTCTTCCCTTAACACAGGGGCACCAACTTAACCAACTTAACCGACTTAACCAACTGGACTTAGTTTTATGTGTTAGTCCAACACCCAACAAATGTTTATCGAGTTCACACTCAACCGATCCCGTAAAAACTAAAATGTAATGATGCGAAATCTTGCGGTAACAAACTTAACCTAACTTTGAGTTTGGGTAAAGGTTTGTTGTGGTTCCAACTGGAAATCTATCCTAGTGTTTATGTAGCCAAATGCTAGAGGATAGGATTTCTTGCTAAGAACAATGGGATGAACACTTAAGAATAATCTTCAAATTTGGTGTTCTTGACGGGAAATTACTGCTATAGTTTTTGCTTCTTTTTCGATCTGCTTTCGATCCGGTATGTTCTTAGTGTTCTTCAATTTTGAAGAAGCAATCCCATTTATAGAACCACTAAAACCAAAAAGAGCCGTTGGAGAGCAATTTGAATTTAGGGCTATATTAGGTAGGTTATAGGATATGATTGTGGCGTGCTCGAATATCGGCGTGGCCGTAGGCATGATTAGCGTCGTTTATGTCCATGTTGTCGAATCCGCATTATCGACTCTTTTTGTACACGTGTCGCTTTCTCCTTGCCCGCGAGGCGGCACTTGATGTTGTTCTTTAGGCGATTGATATTCCTTTTGTAGAATATTCGTCTTGTGCGGTGTACCATTTTGGTTGACGCTAGGTGCGGTGACTTGATCGGATAATCGGTCGATCTACCTTTGTAGAGTCTTCGATGCAGATTGTCTTAGCACAATTTGCGGACGGTTCGACCGATATAGGTCTTCCGGTAGTCTTGATCTTGGTGACTCGAGCCTCGATGTCTTGGTCATAATGAGTCTTGAGGTTTGTTCTTGAGTCTTGAGGTTTATCTCGAGTCTTGAGTTCATCCGAGTCTTGAGTTTAAGCGAGTCTTGAGTTTATCCGAGTCTTGAGTTCATCGAGTTTCGGTGTCTTCTGTCTTCACTTTGATCTTGACTTCTTGTCTTCGATTTGTTCTTAGCCTTCGATCATCGACCTTATCCGGTCATCGATATTTTGACTGACCTATACATATTGAGTTCCTCAATATGTGACCTATCTTTACATCAACTATCTATACATTTCAATTTGGTCATCTTAATCGATTCTAAGTCATCGATCATTAATGTGTCCATTGGTCCTATTACAACTTGTTTTGGAACTTCCATCAAAACTTAAATATAAATTTCCCAACACCTTGGATTTTGATTATTTGACCCCTAATGCCTTGAATTTTCGATTTTGGTAAGTGTATATGTGCATTTAAAGTTTAGGATTATCGTTTTCTTGATACTTTACGGAGTTATGCTTTCTTATTAATTCATCTGATATGATATTTTTTTATAGGTGATATCTAAGGAGGTGAAGATTTCAGATTCGTCGTATGAAGTGCATGGAAATTATTTTTGAAGACATATAAGACATTATTTTTTTTTTAGTTTATTGTTTCATGTAGTTTTCATAACAAAGATTGTTGTTTGGTTTCTATTGTTTGAAGGCGTTTTTTGTTAATGAAAATTATTTTTATCTTTAATTAATTTAGTTTTTGTTGTAATATTTATTATTTAGTTTTATTACTGATTTAATATATATAAAAATTCAAATAAATTGATAATAAAAGTAATTATTTCACGATGAAATAAATGCGTCACAATATGTATCATTTTTATGACGAAATAATAGTCACAGTATGTTAATTAATCATGACGATATATGTTGTTACTATATCAATTTCTTTAGTGACGATTATCATCATCGTCACTAAATAATATTTTTTAATGACAAAAAATATTTTGTCACCATTTTTATATCTTTAATGACGACGAATATTTCGTCACTAAAGTCCATTTTTTTGTGACGAAATTCAGTTGTCATTATATCTATATATATAACCACGATCATTTTTTTCGTCATTTTTTTGCAATTCTTTCATGACGAGAAAATGTCAAATATGACGAACAATATATTGTCACCAAATCTAAACTTTTGTCACTAAATAATACATTATAGTGACAAAAATAATTCGTCACAATTACCACATCATTTTGCGACAATAAAAATTTTGTCACTAAATCATACTCCCTCCGTCCCAAGATTATTGTCCAGTATTCTATTTTGGGCGTCCCACAATTTTTGTCCACTTTCCTAAAATGGAAAGTTTCATCAATATAAACACCCTTCACAATACATATAAATTACACCAATTGCCACTCACTTAACCCCTTACACTTTAACAATTTATCACTTTTTCACTCTACAATAAAGTTGATTTACCAATTCTACCCCTTACACTTTAACACTTTATCACTTTTTCTTAAAAACCCGAGCACACAAGAAACCGGACAATAATTATGGGGACAGAGGAGTACTATTTAGTGACAAATTTTATTGTCATTTTTATATACACATATAACGACGATCAACATTTTAAGTCACCGAATAACAACTCTTTCTTGCGAATATAGAAAATCTTGACGAAATAACCAAGCTAATTGTGACAAAATTAAAGTCACTAAAGTAACCTTTTTTGTGACAATTATTTATATCATCACGTAAAGTTGAACTTTAGTAATTAAAACGTCATATTAGCGGCAATTTTTTATGCTTAATGTGACAATTTATACGTCACAATAGATGGAAACATATAGGGGCGATGACCTTTTTCGTCACCAAATGATGCCCTTTTTCTGATTTAATTAATATACCGTCACATTTTTCATAATACCACGCACTATAAATGACGATCTATGCCACAAAAAAATTCATCACAAATTATCAATTGTGACGAAAAATAATGTTTGATGATTGAATTTTTTAAATCGCGATTTCTCAATTTCTGTAGTGTGAGATATAATTCCTGCGCTACATGCACGTCAATATATACATAAATATGCAAACTATACAATATATAAGTAATAATTAATACTAATAGCAATAATAACAATAATAATAAAAAAAAGGATACTTAAAAGGGAAGTAAGTATAAGGCGGTTAGTGGTGATATATATCCACATATCTGATATCCCAACCCCTCACATGGAAATAAGAGAAATACGATAAGAATGAGGAAGCTGTGGCGAGATGGAAATTAGCAGAGGAAATGGAAACAGAAAAGAGATAAGGAAAATGATGGAAAAGGTTGTAATGGGAACTTATGAGGTGAACAAGAAATTATCGTGCAAGTAGATTGATATGTGGAGGCACTATAGTGATTTAAGAGTTTGAGTTAACGGCACCTTCCAGTTCGAGGTAAATAGAAATTCATTTGCAACTACAATATATAAACATAATAATACGTGATTTATTTGTGATTAATTGACAATATATGGATAATACGTGGATTGTGAGGTGTGAATGGCATTCAGGAATCACCGTAAAAAAAGATCTGGTGAGCTCGATATTTGATGTAAATTGGATATGTTATATTTGAAACTTGTGAGTTAATATGTACTGCATTGCATTGCATTGTATCATGCATTATCATGAAATAAGATTTGATCAAATGATGTGATTTGGTCACTGATTATACATCGAGGATGGAAGAGCCGACACAGGAGTGGTAGTGACGGGTAACTCTGGCGGGCCCCGAGTAGGCCATCCTTTCATGATCCTGCGGAAGGCGACACAGGAGTGGTAGTGACCAGGTAACCCCTGGCGGGCTGCCCAGAGTAGGCCACCGTTTTATATATATTATGAGCTCAGTCCGGTGTATAACAGTGAGTCTGGCCTGTGAGTGTTTCTTAAATAAACTAGTGATTTCAAAAGAGAGTGCATGGGGAGAATTTTCAAAAGATTCACGACATCATGCATAATTTCTGCTTACTGAGATTTATATTTCTCACCTAGTTTATGCATTGTAGGTAATTCTGATGAGCTGTTACAAGCTGGTTTTACTGGACAAGCTGTGGAGCTTCTGCAGGTTTTGAGTGGCTGTGTACATAGATGACGACCGAGAAAGCGGTACATAGCCCATCTCGCGCTCAAGGAGAGGCTCAACGACAACCTCAGGAAAATCCGCCTCCAAAAGACATAAATCTGGAGGGCATAGCCAAGGATCCGGCGGCTACCACCAAAGCCATAACTTTCTTGTTAAAGGCTCAGAAGGAACAAGCCGAAAAAGAGTTGGCTAAACAAAAAGCCCCTGAAGACGACGACCTACGCTCGCATACACTTGATAGCGAAAGCGGTCGGGGAGAAAAAAGCCGCATGACCAAAAAGCAAAATTTGAAAAAGGTGGCCGAAGATCTATCCGATGGAGGGCGTCCCCAAGGCTCTAGGGTCTCGACTTTTCACCGTCTGAAACTTTCTGTTAAGGATCGGATGGGAAAACACCGGTGTATGGATCCCGGGAAAGAGCCGACGATGAATGCATCAAATCATTCAACCCCGCATGCTTGCCATCACCCGGAAAAGGAACCGTTACTAGAAAAATCGGCAGGGACGAGATTGTCTATCCACCACCGCCTAACAAATCCGGAGCGACCACGAAGGGAGGAACGACACAACCATGAGCATGGCCACCAGAGTCATCATGGTAGAGCCTACCCCATTCGGGTCCCATTGCCTCCACTAAGTTCGCCGAAATGCAAAAAAGCTATCGAAAAGCTTACAAGGCGATCCGGCGGCATCAAATGGGATACCATGACTCGACCACTTGCCATGCTCGCCTTTATCCCGGTGATCATGTCCGCTGCGACAGAAAAAGTGGCAAAGAAGCCTAACCGATCCCAATGTTCGATCGCGAAATCGATCCACATGTTCATCTCAGTAAATATTCAGATTTCATGATCGCCTTAGGCGCAACAGATGCAACACAGTGCCGGTCCTTTCCTATGACTTTGGGCGATCGGGCACATCGTTGGTCCTCAACTCGCCCACAAGGTCTATCACATCTTTCACTCAATTGGGGCAAAAATTCATGTCCCACTTCTCATCAATATGCTGCGCAGCTCTCAATGTAGAGGTTAGCACATTTTTTCACAAATGAAAAAGCTTAATCGGATAGATCATACATTGAAAGGTTCGACAAGTGTCTCTTTGATGGGGCCCCAGTGGAAGAGGACGCTAAGGTTCTCACGGTGGTCGGGGGTCTCACCCTCAATACTGATATGTGGAAGGCTATGCATCAAGATTGGCCGAGCACATACTCCTAATTCATGAAACGAGCGCCAAGATCATAACCATGCAAGAGTTGCTCGCCCGATCCACGGGTCGGGCAAGAAGGCGCGACCAAGAAAGTGGTCATCAATAAGAAACCTGTCGCAGAAGGCGGATACAAGGCTCGGGGTTCTTTCAAGCCTTTTGAATGTTCCGAAACACATATTCTACGGGGTGTTCTCGATGTTGCACCTGAGACAGTATATAATCAGATCAAAGACCGGGATCTACTGGAACCACCTCGGCAGATAGACAGAAGAAAGGACAACTGGATCCGACCAAGTTACGCTCATACCACAAATTCATCGGACATGATACCAACGAATGTCGGGATTTGTTAATTAATCAAGGCTATTTTACATTTTTTTGTTAAAATCAAATATATTTAGTTCCCCTGAAGAAATAGATAACTTAATTAGGTTACCAAGAGAGAAAATATTTACTTGATCATTTTACTTGCTCTAATAAAAAAAGAATGAATTCTAATGAAAAACGAATGAATTGAAAAGGTAAAATAAAACTGGATCCAATGGCTAGAGCTGACTAACATGGTTTTGCTTTCCCATTAAAACCAGGATAATTAATAATTTAATCGATAAGTCCCTTTCATTCACATTACTCAATTCTTGCATAGAATTTATCGTGGATCATGCATTGCACTGCATGATTAATTCTGAAGTATTTGTGTACGTCAATCATGTCATGCGCAGGAATTCTAAAGTACTTTTTTTTTTCTCTTTTCAAATTGTCTATTTATAAGAAAGTTGTTCTGGATTAACACCATAAATAAAATGGTAATTTACTAGGAGATATAAAATCCTATAATATAATTGTAATAATAATTAAAACTTTTTGCTAATTACTTTTAACAATAAATGGTCTATAATATGCTTCATTTTTTATTTTTTATTTTTCTTATATAAAATATTTTAAATTTTGTTTCCCCTCAAGATTTTTCTAATTCGAGTCGGACAGGCTTTCCGGGCTTCAAATTTTCAGTCATTATTATTCTCATGTAATTTTTCGGGCTTTTCTATTTCGGGCCTCATCCCCGGACCATGTTTCCCTATTAAATCTTTCTTGTTATCTTCCGACACTATAAATTCCTTCTTGTTTATTTTCGGGCTTTTTCATTTTCAGGCCCAAATGGAGACACTATTTTTTATTATTTGCTATTTTCGGGCAAAAAAAAAATATACTGAACATGTGCAGATAAATACTGAACATGTTCAGTAAAAAAATTGAACAACACTTTTGGATGCTGAACATGTGCAAATAAATACTGAACATGTTAAAAAAAAAAACTGAATAACACTTCTAAAAGCAGAAAAAATTCTGCACAAGTGTGAAAAACATATCAGATCCTATCAATTTACAAATTTACAGATCTCAAACAAATTTGCATGTGCATAAAAATATCAAACTCCATCAGTTCACAAATTTACAGATCTCACATAAATTTAAAACACTGATGTCTTCAAAAAATTTAAAGATCTCAACAAATTTACGACTGCAAATCTACAGATCTCAACAAATTTACAATTATAAATTTACAAATCTCAAAGCAACTCCAGAGCTCATTCGTATTCAAGTAATCTTGTGAAGCACTCGAAACCCTAAGAATTTCCCAAGTGTTTCATCTTTGAAGATAGCTCATTTACTAAGCCTAATTCTAAGATATATCCAAAGCTTAGTTAGAGATATCCTAGCCTTTTACTTATGCTGATTGTAAAAGGATATCTCACCTTAGTTGGAAACTAACCAAAACCCAACCCCTTTGATTAGGAAGTTTGAGTGTGTAGTTGTTAGAGAAGTGAGAGTTGTAAAGAGTGAAGTAAGCTGTTGTGTTCAGTCTGAAAAGCTCTAGAGAAGAAGTTAGTAAGCTGCTTGTGTTCAGTCTGAAAGCTTGTGTGTGTTAAGTTAGTAAGCTGCAGTAGTTCAGCCTGAAAACTCGTGGTAGAAAGTTAGTACACCTGACCTGCTTCCCACCTTATGAGACCCAAAAGTTACAAACCGTCAAAACCTCTTCATTCGACCACCTATCGCCACCACAATCAAGGAATTCTGCAACAAAAGAGAAACTCTTTCATGATGACCTAAAACAAATAAAGGAAATTTTGCAACAAAAATTCTGCACCAAAAATATTAATGTATCAAAAATTTATGCAACAAATTTCAAAGAACCAGTTTCGATTAACAGTTATCTTTTCGGTCAAATTGATTGGAAAAGTAACACATTTTTCGGCAAAACTCAAATTGCTACTCCCAAGTTCAATCATGGTTACCCAATTTCCTGCCACTCCCAATGAACTGGGCACTTTGAACTGTCACGTCCTAACATTCTTTGATGCTCTATTAGACTATTATCCTTTTTTTTCTTTTCCCCCTTCAAATTCCAGACCCTAAATTACATTAATTTTCAGTTTCTCCTATCAAGATCGGGTATTCAAAATCTTAGCCGCCCATCACACAACTTCCTTGCTCTTTCCTCGTGCCTTCACTACAGTCTACAGCTAATTACTATAAATAACAACTTCATTCCATTTCACTCTACTTCACTACAACTTCTCTCTCTCTAACAATTCATCTCATACTCTTCTACTCTTCTAACAACACAATCACGATGGCTACCGTCGCGGCTGCTCATGGCCGCCAGCAGCCCAAACACTCCAAGCTTCCGACGAAAGGCGGCCACACTAATTATGAACCTGACTCTGACTCCGATATTGCCCTGCCTCTTCCCCTGTATCTGGCAAACACTGTTGTCTTGCCTCTCTTTTTCATGGCGGTCTACTATCTGCTCATCCAGTGGCGCGACAAGATCCGCAACTCCACCCCTCTCCTCATCCTTAACTTCTCTGAAATATTGGCCTTATTCGTCTTCTTGGGTTCCTTCATCTATCTCCTTGGCTTCGTCGGTATAGGCTTCTTCCAATCCCTTATTCTTCCCCGCTCTTTAGAAGATGACATTTTTGTTGGGCCTTGTCAATTATAGTTGGGCCAAATTAATAAATAAAGGAAATGGTCCATTAACCAACATGACAAAGCCCATCATGAGATAAGTTAATTAGGGCATTTGGAGTTTGCTGCTACGAAGCGCGAAGGCAGACGCAGAAAAAAAAAAGAGAAAAAAAAGGGGAGAAGAGGGAGAGAAAGAAAGAGAGAAAGGAGAAGAAGTGTTTGCATTTTGGGTACTCGTTTCTTCACCGTTTTGTCTTAAATTTGGAGGAGGAGTTCGTGGCGACGTGCTCTTCATTTTGATTGGAGTGAATTTTCACTATTCATCTCCAAGAGGTACAAGGGGGAAATTAGTATATTTATTCCTTTTGTACTATTTAGATTCTTTCTTTCCCATATCCGTTTGTGTGTCTGCAAAAATTACATTCTTGAGGATAGTTTGATGCTATTGGTGTTGATTCCTCTATTTGTAATAGAGATGGAAACTGTGTAATTCCCATTTGATATAGTGGAGTATTTCCTGGATTGGGTCCCGTGGTTTTTACCCTCTTGTAAAGGGGTTTTCCGCGTAATTTTTTTTGGTGTTATTGTGAATTTATTTCTGCACTTAATTTACGTATTTTGGTTCGAAGTCTATTGAACTTTTGTGGAAGTGATTATTGCTTTTGTGCATTCATTTGTGCCGAAGCAATTGACTCGATTATTGGCCCCTTCTGTGGTGGTATCGAGCCTAGGTTAAACTAGGCTCGGACCATGGAGGGCATTGGTAGTAGCTTTATGATTAAGTTATTTGCGAGAAAAATTATTCTATATGGAAGCCCATGATGGAGGATTTACTTTCTTGCAAAGATTTGTATGATCTGTTGAAGGAAAAGATGCTAAGCTTTGAATGTATGGAAGGCGGGGAATGAGAGAAGCTTAGTAGGAAGGCGATTGGTACAATCGAGCAAGTGGGTAGATATTAGTGTTTTTCACCATGTGACTAAGGAGACAGATCCGTGTGATCTATGGAAAAAGTTGCAAGAATTGTATGAAAGGAAGAATAATGCAGAACAAGACCTTTGTTATCGAGAAAGTTAGTGAACTTGAAGTACAAAGATGGGAGTTACATGTGAGCACTTGAATGTTTTTCAAGACTTGGTAAATCGACTTTCTACCATGAATACCTCATTTGAAGATGAGGTGCAAAGCGTTATTCTTGTTGAGCTCTCTACGATGGCGGGGGAGACTATGGTGTTGACACTTTCGAATCTGACTCCAAATGAAAAGTTGATATTGAACATGATCAAAGAAAGTATGTTCAATGAAGAGACTAGAAGAAAGGAATCCGGGGCTAGTTCTTCGCAAGCACTTGTCACAGAGAATAGAGGTAGAAGCAAGAGTAGAGGACCCAAAGGTCGAGGTAAATCGAAAGATGATCGGTCTAAGTCCAAGAAAAATTCAAGTGTTACCATTGTGGTGGATCTAACCACATGAAGAGAAATTGCAGAGTTTGGAAGAAAGAGCAAAAGGAAGATAATCAGAAAAAGTCAGAGGATAAAAATACAGCAGCCATTATGACTCACTCCGATAATGATCAAACCGTAGTTTGTGTTAGCGATGAGTGTCTCCATGTGGAGAATCCCGATGTTGAGTGGATAGTTGATTCGAGTGCTTCTCATCATTGTGTTCCGAAGAGAGAGTTGTTTACAAACTACAAAGCCGGAGATTATGGTCACTTGTTCATGAGGAACAAGAGTGTTGCACCGGTCATTGGCATTGGTGATATGGTTGTTGAGATCGACTTAGGATTCCTAATCGATTTGAAAGATGTGAGACATATTCCCCAGTTGAGCCACAATTTGATTGCCGTTAATGTCCTTGATAGAGAGGGATACGAGCAAAAATTCACAAATGGTAATTGGAAGCTTGTGAAAGGTTCCTTGTTGGTTGGCAAAGGAAAGCTTTGTTGTACATTGTACCGGACGAAGCTCAAAATGGCTCGAGACCAGTTATTTGCAGCCGATGATGATTCTTCACCAAATTTAGGCTGCAATTTGGAGCACATGAGTGAGAAAGCATTGCACATCTTAGCCAAAGAGTCTCTCATTCATTCCTTTGCTCAAAGTAAGTCCTCCACCCTTGTGATTATTGTTTATTAGGTAAACAAAATAGAATTTTGTTTCGTTCTCACTCTAAAGCGAAAAAGATGATGTATTGGGCTAATACATTCGATGTTTGTGGTCCCTTGAGGTGGAGTCATTAGGTGGAAACAAATATTTTCTCACTTTCATTGATGATGCTTCAAGAAAGACTTGGGTGTACTTCTTGAAGAATAAAAGTGAAGTATTTCAGGAAATTTCAGTGGTTCCACACTATGGTTGAGAGACGACGGGGAAAGTTCTTTGAAATGTCTACGATCGGACAATGGTGGCGAGTACACTTAGAGAGTTCAAAGGCGTATTGTGCTCAAACATGGGATTAGCATGAAAAGAATCTGTTAGGGTACTCCTCAACATAATGGTGTGGCGAGAGGATGAAACAGAACCATTATGGAGAAGGTGAGATGTATGTTAAGGATGGCAAAAGCTACCCAAGTCATTGGGGTGAAGTTGTGTTATGTTTGCTTGTTACTTGATTAATCGATCTACATCAGTTCCTCTGGATTCTGATATTCCAGAAAGAGTATGGAGTGGGAAAAATGCCTCTTATTCCCACTTGAAAGTGTTCGGGTGCAAAGCTTTTATGCACATACCGAAGGAGCAAAAAGCAAGTTGGATAGTAAATCCACACCTTGCATATTTGTTGGATATGGAGATGAAGAATACGGATCTGATTATGGGATCCATAGAAGAAGATGATTGTGAGGAGTAGAGATGTCATCTTCCATGAAAATGAGACAATGGAAGAGTTGAAGAAGGGGGAGACCTCCACTCCGGTGCCTACTGGTGTTGTTGATCTAGCACCACATGAGATTCCTACCACCAATGCTAAAAAATAGTGGAGATGAAGTTGAAAATGAAGTTGGGATGGAAAATGATGATCCAACCGCATTTGACCCGGAATCGATTGTCCAAGAACCCGATGATGTTGAGTCGGAGATTCAACATGCACCACCGAAAAAAATGCGAGAAAGAACATGGTGGAAGACCAACGAGAAATCGTTGGCGAATACATTGTATCCGAGTTGATTGAGCATTGATTACGGATGTGGGGGAGAGGAGAACTTTGAGGAGGTACATTCCCTCAAAGACAAAGATCAGTGGCTTGAAGCGATGCAAGAAGAGATGGATTCCTTACACAAAAATCATACATTTGATTTGGTAGAGTTGCTAAAGGGTAAGAGAGTTCTGAAGAACAAGTGGGTATTCAAGCTAAAAAAGAAATATGGTGACAAAGTTGTGGGACACAAAGGCCGCGGTTGGTCGTCAAGGGGTTCACTTTCGAGAAGAAAGGAGTTGACTTTGATGAGATATTCTCACGGTGGTGAAGATGAGTTCTATCCGCATTGTGTTGGGATTAGCAGCTATCTTGAACCTAGAAATTGAACAGCTCGATGTTCGAACTGCATTCTTGCATGGAGAGTTAGTTGAGAACATATAAATGAATCAGCCACAAGGTTTTGAGGTTAAGGGAAAGGAACACTTGGTTTGCAAATTGAGGAAAAGCTTGTATGGCTTGAAGCAAGCTTCACGACAGTGGTACATGAAGTTTGAGTCTTTTATGGCTAGCCAAAGTTATTAAAGAACGGAGGCGGATCATTGTGTTTATGTCAAAACACTTCCTCGATGGTAACTTCATTATCTTCTTTGCTTTATGTTGATGATATGTTGATTGTGGGAAAATATATTGTGTTGATTAGCAAGTTGAAGGAGGAGCTATCCAAATCCTTTGTCATGAAGGATTTAGGCTCAGCAAAGCAGATATTGGGCATGGAGATTTTTCGTGACAGAAAAGTTGGAAAATTGTAGTTGTCACAAGAAAAGTACGTTGAGAAAGTACTTGAGAGGTTCAACATGAAACATGCAAAGACCGTGTCCGCCACTTGCTAACCACTTTTAAGTTGAGCAAGAAATCATGTCCCACAACTCGAGAAGCAGAGAGAAGAGATGGCATGATTCCTTATTCTCTGCAGTTGGTTCTTTGATGTATGCCATGATGTGTACACGACCGGATATTGCTCAAGGTGTTAGCTTGGTGAGCAGATTTCTTTCCAATCCAGGAAAAGATCATTGGGAGGCCGTAAAGTGGATATTCAAATATTTGAGGGGAATTTCAAAATCATGCTTGAGTTTTTGAAAGTTAAAAAACCGACTCATGGGATACCAGATTTGGATATGGCGGTGATCTAGATTGGAGAAATCCACTTGAGCTACTTGTTTACATTTGCGGGGAGTCGTCTCATGGCAATTAAAGTTCTGAAATATGTTGCCTTATCCACCACCGAGGCAAGAGTATATTGCGTGACGAAATTTGGAAAAGAGATGATGTGGATGAAGAGATTTCTCCAGGAATTGAGTTTGAGGCAAGGAGAGTACATGGTTTTTTGCGACAGGCAAAGTGCTATTGACTTGAGCAAAAATTCTATGTATCATCTTTCGAGCGAAGCATATTGATGTGAGGTACCATTGGATTAGAATGGTATTGGAGAAACGACTTATGAAGCTTGAAAAAATTCACCCGACAAAAAATCCTGCGAATATGATGACTAAAGTGGTCGAGAGAAGCATGAGTTGTGTCTTTGGATTGGCGGCATGAGCTTGATGTAGTTATGACATTTGTGGCCAACTATATTGGGAGGGGGAGATTGTTGGGCCTTGCCCAATTATAGTTGGGCCAAATTAATAAATAAAGGAAATGGTCCATTAAGCCAACATGACAAAGCCCATCATGAGATAAGTTAATTAGGGCATTTGGAGTTTGCTGCTTTCTGAAGTCTTGAAGGCAGGCCTTAGAAACAAAAAAAGAGAAAAAAAAAGGGAGAAGAGGGAGAGAAAGAAAGAGAGAAAGGAGAAGAAGGGTTTACATTTTGGGTGCTCGTTTCTTCACCGTTTTGTCTTAAATTTGGAGGGGGAATTCGTGGTGACGTGCTCTTCATTTTGATTGGAGTGAATTCTCACTATTCATCTCCAAAAGGTACAAGGGGGAAATTGGTATATTTATTCCTTTTGTACTATTTAGATTGCTCTTTCCCATATCTCATTTGTGTGTGCCAAGAATTGCATTCTTGAGGATAGTTTGATGCTATTGGTGTTGATTCCTCTATTTGTAATAGAGATGGAAACTGTGTCATTCCCATTTGATATAGTGGAGTATTTCCTGGACTGAGTCCTGTGGTTTTTACCCTCTTGTGAAGGGGTTTTCCACGTAAAAATTCTTGGTGTTATTGCGTATTTATTTCTGCACTTAATTTACGTATTTTGGTCCGAAGTCTATTGAGCTTTTGTGGAAGTGATTATTGCTTTTGTGCATTCCGCTGTGTTGAGCAATTGACTCTGATTATTGGCCCCTTCCACAACAATTTTGGATGATGATGAAATTGTAGAAGATTTCGACAAACTTATGCTTAAGGAAGATTCACACGCCGCCCCCTGCGCTGCTGCCCCTCCACAAGATGCCTGCATGATTCCAGCTTCTCCCAAACCCAAAACAAAAATAATGGATAATGAATTGCCGCTTACCTTTTGGTCCCAGGAGGACGAGGAGATGGTGAAGTCGGTGGTCGAGGGAAAAAGTCCTTCCTATGCCCTGGAATCCAAGTTGTGTGCTGCCGCCATCTGCCGTGAGGCCTTGCAGCGCATCACCGGAAAATCTCTAGACGGTTTGCCCCTGGAAGGATTCAATTACGACACTATATTAGGTCAGTGCTGCGAAATGCCAGTGGGTTTCGTCCAGATTCCGGTAGGCATCGCGGGTCCACTCTTGCTGAATGGCCCGGAGTATTCGGTCCCCATGGCAACTACGGAGGGTGCCTCATCGCTAGCACCAACAGGGGATGCAAGGCCATCCACATGTCCGGCGGAGCCACTTGCATCGTCCTGAAAGACGGCATGACTAGAGCCCCCGTGGTCAGGTTCGCAACCACCAAACGCGCGGCTGATTTGAAGTTCTTCCTCGAAGACCCTCTCAACTTTGAAACCATATCGAATGTATTCAACAGTTCCAGCCGATTCGGAAGGCTTCAGACGATCAAATGCGCCATCGCAGGAAAGAATCTGTACATGAGATTCACGTGCAGCACTGGGGACGCCATGGGAATGAACATGTTGTCAAAGGGTGTTCAGAAGAGATAGTGAAGAAGGTGCTGAAAACTGACGTGGCTTCCTTGGTGGAACTGAATATGCTGAAGAACCTCACGGGTTCAGCCAGGGCTGGAGCTCTGGGTGGCATCAATGCAACATCGTGTCTGCAGTGTTCCTGGCAACAGGTCAGGATCCTGCACAGAACGTAGAGAGTTAGAGAGTTCCCACTGTATAACCATGGTGGAAGCAGTTAACGGAGGAAAGGACCTTCACATCGCAGTGACCATGCCTTCCATCGAGGTTGGTACAGTAGGCGGTGGAACACAGCTGGCATCCCAGTCAGCGTGCCTCAACTTGCTGGGAGTAAAGGGGCGAGTAAGGAGGTTCCTGGGGCGAATGCGAGGCTATTAGCCACCATTGTAGCGGGTCAGTCCTGGCGGGAGAGCTGTCCCTTCTTTCTGCAATAGCTGCAGGCCAACTGGTGAAGAGCCATATGAAGTATATATCAGCAATGTGACGGAATGATCGAGGTAAAAAGTAACTCTCAAACTCCAAATCTGCTGAAACAAAAGGAGGATTAAAAAGGAAGAGAGTGGAAATCGGGAAATGCTGAGTTGGGATGAATAGTCATTTTTCTTTTTCGTTGTTCATAGCATTTCTTTATTATTATTTTTTAATTAATTGTATCGATTGAATGTACATTAATTTGCAGAAGAAGTTGAGATCAGTGGAAAGAAAATTATTATTTTTTATACGGGAATATATAACGCTAGAATACATCTACGTAAAAGCCATAGAATCATATACATTTATATATATATTTTTTTTGAAGAAATATACATTTATATCAATATTGCAATAGCTAGTAAACACTATTTTTATTTTGTGTTAATTAATATCAATTTGCAATCTGTAATATGACACATTTATTAATTTGCAACATGTATAATTTTTTTTTATCCAATTTGCGACACTTTACGAAATTGCCCAATTGCAATCTAAGTTGTACTATATATTTAATTATGGGTCAATATCGAATATTTGTTGAATGTTGTTATCTTTTATTATGTTTGTATGGGGTAAAGTGGTCCAAATATCCTTAGTAGATGCATTGTTGAATTCAATGTTAAGTAGCAGATGAAATATGTGAAATAAAAATCAATAGATTAAGGACTTCATTAAACAAAAAAATAGTTTAAGGACCTTTCGAAATAAAAATTAATAGTTCAGGAACTTTTTAAAACAAAAAAATAATTTAGGAACCTTTCAAAACGAAAAGTAATAATTTAGGGATCTAAAAATACATTTTTCTAAAAATACGTCGTAAAATTATTGTCCTTAAAACACAACCCTCCATAAATTATTGGCCTAAAAAGACATTATTCTCTAGTTTTTATAATCATGTAGGCATCTTTATTTCTCAAATAACTAAAACAAATTATAAACGGAAATGATCTATAAACAAATACTTATAAATCACATTCTTATAGGCAATTTATTTGTAGGAAATTTGAGGGACGAGATACGTACATAATTAGAAGAAAATTTTGTAGACAAGGCATAGATAATATTCACTATGAAAGGACAATATTATGTTTTTTTTTGAAAATTTTGTAACCAATTCTTCATTTTTTTGTAGTGATCTACAGTACGTCATTCGAATCTCTTAACAAGCCATTTTGTTAACTTTAAGAAAAAACCCATATAAAATCTATTGCAAACCAATTAAATTGAGAAAAAGTGCTTTTGTCTTATTTTCGTTTTGCACGATTCAAAAAGAGGCCTCTTTCATTAGATCTGTGAAAGAATTTCATATTGTTTAAAAGTTCAAATTTATAGAGAGGTGTGAAATCAATTCATTTATATCGAGGCGAGGTCAATTGAGTAAACAATTTAATATGAGTGAAGTTGTTTTTTGTGAGATTTGAAACCAGGAAGTAAGCGTGAGCCAAAGACTCTGATATTATGAAAAAATTCAATCTCATCTAAAAGTTCAAACTTATGGAAAAACGTGAAATCAATTCATTTATATTAATTTCGTAACAATCCGGTATAAAGCTTTCCATTGGGTAAGAACTTTTCATCATTTTCAAATCACAAAGTTGTACTATTTAATGCAACACCAGTCTTTATAATCATCCTCATTCTCATTCCTTAAACCTTTAGTTGCATTTTCAAGCATCCTTTTCTCTGCCATCTCCATCTGGTCTTCACTCATTCTTAACCTCTTAGCATATCTATCTCCAAATCAAATAGATAAATTTCACCTGTTTCTCTGCCCTCTTTGTAGATTTGGTATAAAGCTCCAAGTTGGGTAAGTTCATCATTTTCGAATAAAAAAATAACTATATTGAATGTAAATCTATGCTATATCATCATCTTCCATTTTCGTTAAACCTTTTGTTGAAATCATTTCTTATCATTTATATATATTTTCAACGTTTTTTCTATGTTATACTCATTTCTATCTGGAATTTAAATCTTGTTTGGTCCGATAACTTTTGGCACTAAATAGATTTAGTCCCAAAAAAGTTATGTTCGTCAATTTAGTCATAATTTATCTGACAATGTACAATTTCAGTCTTAAAATTTGTTGGAAAACACAAAACGACGTCGTTTTTTTTGCCAACCTGGTGTTTGAAATTAGGGATTTCCGGCGACGTAGCTGTCGTGGAGCCCATCTCTCAATTACTTCATTTTTATTGCAATTCAGAGTAAACTCATTTATTAACTAAATTATAAAAAAGGAAACAGAGAGGAAAACGTGTCGTTTCTTCTTTTCCAGCAAATTTGAGACTAAAATTGTACCATGTCAGGAAAAGCTTAACTTTTTTTAAACTAAATTTACTTATGCCAAAAGTTATGAGATTAAATATGATTTAAACTCTTTTCTGTTCTAGCAATTTTATTAACTTATGGGTAAAATTTTCACCATTTCTAAAAAAAATATAAGATTGCACAATTTAATATATAACCACTCTCTATCACCATCAATTTCTTTCCTTTAACCTATTGTTGCATTCACTTATCATTTCTATCAATTTTCAAGCATCATTTTCTCTGTCATCATCGAAGTTTAAATCATATTTGGTCCCATAACTTTTGTCATAAATAGATTTAGTCGCAAAAAAGTTAAGTTAATCGATGTAGTCCCAAATTTTATGACGGTGTACACTTTCAGTCCCCCAGTCCCAAAAAAGCACATGCAATTTAAATTGGGGTTTTCGATAGTTGTGTTGATGTGGCGCTCAAATTTACATTATAATTTATTTTTCATATCTTTTACAAACTAATTGACACATCATCTTGTGTTAGTATATATAACTAAATTTTGCATTATTCCTAAAAAGCGTAATTAACAAATAATCTTAAATTCTGCGAAAACCACCCCCACGTGACGATCACGTGCGCCATTTTCCAGCCAATTATGACTGAAAAATTATTCACTGTCAGAAATTTTGGATTAATTTAAAATCTCTTCATCACCATCTGCAGTCGTTCCTAATCTCTTCTCAAACCATTTTATTTACTTAAAAATAAAAACCAAATTTAATTGAGAAATTTTACTTGTTTCTCAGTACTTTGCAGGATTCAAGAAAGCCTTCTTTGCAGATTTAGGAGTAATTTTTAAATATTTTTAGTATTGTTACCTCTTTTTTTAGTGTAATTAAATTGTATGCGCGTTGTGTTTCAAATCCTTCAAAAAATTCAAGTAATTATGTGTACAAGAACTTTGCACTAAATGTCTATATGGAATCAAGTTTGTCTAAATTATTTTTTAAAGTAATAGAATCGTTTGTCAAGAAAAGAGTAGTTTCCGTGCAACTTACAACTCAAGTGCATTTTTAAATGTGGAATTTATTTTTACGAAACGTTCTACTTATTATTTACACTTAAATGTCGAGAAAATATCACAAATGGTCTGTAACTTTGTCCAATTCCAGAAATAATCACTGTAAGTTTTTATTTTATCAATTGTGGTCCTTTTGGTTCAATTGTAGTCCTTTTCGCTGGATAATTTAAAATTTGATCGGAAAATTGACTTAACTTTTTATTCTGATCACATTGACGGTCGCCACCACTCTCATTTGAACTGTCTTTCATAAAGGAAGAAAAATTCTCTATCAATTTCATATTTTGATTACACCTTCCCCGTGAATCGCAACTTCAAAATCATTTAATTACATTCATTATCGTGGCTAATTTCGAGTGATTTACGTTGAGGGGATGGTTAAAACTTATACTATTCTCTTCCTTTCATTGAACCCGTCATTTCAATATTTTTTTCGCATTATTTTGTGTGCTACAACATATTTCCGGCCATTTTCCGGCTAAAATTTTCAATTTTTCGGCGATAAGGACTACAATTGAAACCAAAAGGACCACAATTGATAAAATAATAATTTACAGGACTATTTTTGGAATCGGGCAAAATTACAGGATCATTTATGATTTTTTCTCCTTAAATGTCAAACTTGTTCGGTGTAACAAGTTGAATATTTCAGTGTTACACCTTATTTATATTATCATTGGAATTGTGCAGGTAAAGATGGAGGGAAGACAATTGTTTGACTTGAACTCAACTCCGGAAATGACAATGAGCGAGGAAGAGGATGCAAATGAATGTGATCGTCGGTCAAAAAAAAGCGTATACGATGAACAAAACCGAGAAAGTACTTGAAGCGTATGTTCTTATTTTAAACTAAATAATATAATATTTTTTATGTGTTTGTGTTATTTTTTTTAGGTCGACATTTTGGCAAAAGGTCTTGTATGCATCAGGTGCATCGTGCAATCTAATTATTTAAGTGCATTTTGGGAAAATTCAATTTATTTAATTAAAACGTGCAACTTTTTTTCATTAACACAAATTACATGTTTCAATATAAATAAGTTGCTATGATGATCAAAAAAATTTACAACAAAAGTTTCCCACAAAAATCATTGTTCATTAGATCTTACTTGAAAAAAATCACTGGTAAAATAGAGTTTCATCTTATATTTCATTACAACAATATATATAGTGCGTAAAAGGGGTCATCATTATACACATGGATAAATAAGTTTCATCTCATATATTATTGAAATAATATGCTTTGTTTGTATATGGTGTTTATAAATTTATATTCTGCACATACTTAAGTTCATATTGATTAAAGTAATTAGCTATTTAAAAAAAATCATTAAGGATTTTTTTTTTTAATGAAGCCACTAAAAAAAAATGCCCTCTCCCAAATGAGACACAAAGAAGAGAACTTAGTGAGCAGTTGGGATTGGAGGTGTGGCTTGTCAAGTTTTGGTTTCAAAATAAACGCGCTCGAATGAAGGTAAAATTATTAATTTATCAGTTTCACTTTTTAATAATTATATTGTAGAAAAGTGCTCATCTTTTGCACGTTGTAATTAAATTTATCAAGAAACTGCTCACTTTACTCTCATTAATTTGACTTATGAAGACACAAAATATGTGGGAATTGAAGTCTGAACTGAAACGGGAGAACGAAAAGCTGCGGCAGGAAAACATGAGGTACAAAGAAGCTCTTGAAAATAATTGTTGCGACAATTGTGCTGCTTCCATCAGACGTATCTCCTTTCAGCAACACCAAATAAGAATGGAGAATGCCACAACAAGAGGTAATGCATATAATCATATGTACACCGTGCAGTTCAAATGTATATACTAATATATAAATTGTTATTTGAAAACATGCAACTTTAGTGAAAAAACAAGTTGCAAATTATAAAAATAAGTTACATGTTTAAAAATGCACTTGAATTGCACGATGCACATAATATATACATATTTCCATATAAAATGTTATATCTACTCCATTTTTTTCTAACTTCTAAAACCCTCATTATTATCTTGTTAAAATCTAATCTCATATGTAGAATGCTGCCACGGTTGCTAAGAAGGCTGGTGAAGGTTCGTCTTTTATGGCTCCACCAGAACAACCATCACCATCTACAACACAGCGCAGATAGTCAAGAATTGTTAGTTTTATGGCATCTTGCAATCTTAATTTATTAATTAGATTTTCTAGATTTCCGACTCTTTATCAAGCTATATCATGTGCATAAAGAGTGCACATTTTGGGTTTTTTCTACGCCTTGTTGTTTTAATTCTTACTAATTTTTACCATATGCGTTGAACGTTTTTTTTTATTGGTGAAGGTATACTTTATTAATTAAAGCATAAAAAGATAATAGTGGCCCGTACAAAACATATCTACAGTCACAACAAAAAATATGGGAATTTGAATCACAAATGGTCCCATAATTTTGACCTCAAATTGTAAGAATTGTATATTCATACTTTATATTATACATTATTTCTCTACCAAAAATGATTTATAATTAGAAAAAATTACAACTAGATACAAGATTGAGTAAACCGTTACAACCAGATACAAAGTGCAGAAATTTGAACTAAAAAATCGTGGCACTTTAGTTCAAATTTGAACTAAAGTGCATAAATTTTACGCACTTTGCATCCAATTTGTAAGTTTTGGTGACTTTGAGTGGAATGTTTTTCTCCCAATTAAAAAAAAATTATATCGAGTTGGGAGTGAAGCTTTGTGCACCAATTGCACCAATTGGTGCAATTGGATTAAATTTTAATTTAGATGAACCATGAACCCTAAATCTAAATTCTAAACCATGAACCGAAACTCAAAAACCATTAACCACTGGTGGCGGGTGAACCACGAATCACTTGGGTAAACCGGATCGGGTCGGGTTGAGTCTGGACCGGTATTTAAAAAAATCCTGAATAAATCTAGGGAAAAAAAAATCTAAACCCATTCGGGGTTGTGTGAACCATGAACCATTCAGTCTAATTTGGGTCGAGTCATTATTGGGTCTTGATCGGGTAAAAATTTTTAAAAAAAACTAAAAAAAATTGGGAAAAAAATAATAATTCAATTGCACTAGTTCTAAATTGGTGTATAGAATTTACCATCAGCCGGCTCTATGTAAAGAGATGTCAGCACTGGCCAATCAATTAATATACATTACTCAGCCACCAATAATTTCAACATCTTAAAAACAATTACTTAATCGATCCTAATATTAAATTATACCACTTGAGGTTATATTTTTAATGCAAATGGGCACTTAAAGGTCAACACTTCAACTGCTCCATGATGCACCCTTAAAATTAATTAATCAAATGCTACAAGAAAAACAAATAATTTCTCTCTGTTTCTGGTAATACTGATAATGGGAAAGATGTTTGTGATGATCAATTTTAAAGTGTTGAATAAGTATGATGGTCAATCTAAGTTAAGTGTGGTGTGATGAGCATGGAACCGGGTTCGGTTCAGTCAGAACGGTCTAAATTATGCGTTAACCGGGCTCTAGTTAGATATGCAGATGAAGACCGGTCCTTGACCGTTATAACTGCTTTGCTGCAGCGCTGAACACGGTTTTGAGCCTCGATTTGCGTGCCTTGCACGCGGAATCCACTTGAATTAGTTGAGGGGTTTTATTTGTTACACTAGAAGGTTCGATTCCAGTTGTCATCTTCATCAATTGAGCGGTTTTGTAAAAACGCACAATACTTAGGGTTCTTAAGAGATTTTGAGATAATTCAATTCGATTGAGATTTAATTGTGAAGTGTAATCTGTAATTGCTTGTTCAGATAGTGAAAGTGAGGTGTCGATCCCGTGGATGTAGGCATTGTAAGGCGAATCACGTAAATCTCTGTCTTCTTCATTTTGCATTCGTTTTCTTGTGTGTTTACAGTTAGGGTTTTAGTTGCAGTGCTGTATAGTATCAGATCCTGTCCTATACGGTATTAGTTGCTGCTACTTAACAAGTGGCACCGTTTGTGGGAAGTTTTATGGCAGCAATGAAGCTCGATATTGAGAAGTTCTGGGCAAGAATGATTTCTTGAGGGCCATGGATGACTGGAAAGTTTAGAAGTCAAAATGGAGGATGATGACAAGTCTCTAATGTACGAATTCTTTGCTTAAGTCTTTTGAGAACTTCAAAGATACCTTGTTGTTTGGAAGACAAAGAATAACTTTCGGTTTTGATGCAATCAAACATCTATCAAAACCATGTTTCTGCAGATGAAGGATGTCAAGAAAGGTCCAAAAGATGGAGAGGGCCTGAATGTAAAATTCAAAGGAAAGAAGAAGTTCAATAAGAAGAAAGATGGAAAGGGTGGTCCATCGATCGGAAGGAAGGTTTTTGTGAAAAGAAAATGCTTCTCTTGTCACAAGACTGGTCACTTAAAGAAAAATTGTCCAGAAAGAGAGAAGAACAAGGACCAGAAGGCAAATGAAAAAGCGAAAAGACGAAGCGGTATTGCAAAGAGAGGCTATGAAGTCTGAAGCCATGACTGTTACAAATTCAAAAATGCATGAAGAATGGGTTCTTGATTCTGGTTGTTCTTTCCACATGTGTCCCACAACTAGATGGTTTGAAAACCTCAAGATGAGTGATGGGGGATCAGTTCTACTAGGAAATGATATGGGATGTAAGGTGAAAGGGAGTGGGTGTGTGAAAATCAAGATGTTTGATGGGGAAAACTGAATTCTCACAAATGTGAGATATGTTCCAGGACTTAAGAGGAATCTTATCTCACTAGGATCTCTGAATGCTTTGGGATATGAGTTCAACACATAAAATGGCTTAATTCATGTCACTAAGGATAGCAGATTAGTGATGAAAGGGGAAAAGTCAAATGGACTCTACATCCTGATAGGAGAAACAGTGAGTGGAACTGCTGATACCACTTCACCAAATGCAACTCTATGGCATAAGAGGCTTGCCCACATTGGAGAGAAAGGACTTCAAGCTCTCTAAGAAGGGAGTGTTCCTCAAGAAGAAGATCGACAAAGCTCAGTTAATGAAGCAGTCATACTTGGAAAATCTAAGAAGCAACCATTTCCAAAAGGTACTTACACCCATTATTGATAAATTTGACTATGTGCACTCTAATATATGGGGTCCGTCTAGAGTTGAATCTCATGGTGGAGGTAGATATTCATGACTATCATAGATGATTTTTCAAGAAAATTGTGGGTGTTTATCTTGAAACAGAAGAGTGATGCTTTCAATAGATTTAAAGAATGGGTTGTTGAATATGAGAACAAGTTAGGGAAGAAGTTGAAACACTTAATAACAGATAATGGCCTTGAGTATTTGCCGGAAGATTCAATCTTTTCTCGGGGAAAGGGGGATCACAAAGGCATAGAATCGTACTTTCTGCTAACCTCAGCAAAATGGACTTGCTGAGAGAATGAATATAACCATTCTGGAAAGGGCTAGATGCATGCTTTCTGATGCCAAACTTCCAAAATCTTCTTTGGGGAGAAGTTCATAAACACGACATTGTTACCGATCAACAAATCTTCATCTCGCCGCTATTGACTTGAAGGCACGGATGAATTATGGTATGAGAAGTTGTGCGATTACTCTAAAGCGAGAGTATTTGTTACATTGCCTTATGTTCACATCAAGCAAGATAAGCTTGAACCCGAGCTTTGAAGTGTATTTTTGTTGGTTATCCAAAAGGGGTCAAAGGTTACAGGCTCGGTGTTTGGAACCAGGATATCAGAAATGCATTGTGAGTAGAGATGTGACTTTTAATGAACATCAAATGGGATACAAAAGTTAGGGAAGAACTCTAGATATTGATGGTGATATTGGGAATGGAGACACTTCTATGGAGGTGGAGATCCAGGAAACAGGTGGAGATGGTGAAACCACTCAAAACTATGAAGCAGAACTTGAAAATGAGGCTGATGAATAATATCAGGGACTACAATCTAACAAGAGATGGAGTTAGAAGAAACATCAGACCACCTACCAGATTTGGACATGCTGATCTGGTTTACTATGCTCTAGTGACATCAGAAGAAGTTGAATACCAGGAACCAAGAGATTCTGAGAGAGGCCATAAGCAAGCACCGGATAGTGAAAAGTGGATGGTTGCCATGTAAGAAGAGATTCAATCTCTTGAAAAGAATGACACATGGAAGTTGGTTAGCAAGCCTTTGAATCAGAAACTTGTGAGCAGTAAGTGGATCTACAAAAGAAAGGTGGAGATGGGAGCTACTGAGCAAATCAGATTCAAAGCAAGGTTTGTAGCAAAAGGCTTCACACAGAGAGAGGGAATTGACTTTAATGAGGTGTTCTCTCCAGTTGTAAAACACCGCTCCATCAGATTGTTATTGTCCATTGTGGTTCAAGAAGGTTTAGAGCTTCAACACATGGATGTCAAAACTTCATTTCTACATGGTGATCTTGTAGAAATCATTTTATATTTTGACACTAAAGGGATTCATAGCAGAAGGAAATGAGAACAAGGTTTGCTTGCTGAAGAAATCTCTCTATGGTCTCAAACAAAGTCCAAGACAGTGGTATATGAAGTTTGATAGCTTTATGATGTCTGTGGGTTTTGTCAGATGCTCTTATGATAGCTATGTGTACTTGGAGAAGCATGGGCAGAAAGTAGTTACTTATCCATTGTTTTATGTGGATGACATGCTTATTGCTAGTAAGAGTTTGGCCAAAATTCAAAGTTTGAAGGGAAAGCTCAACTCAGTATTTGAGATGAAGGATCTTGGTGATGCTAAGAGGATCCTAGGCATGGATATTGTCATAAATAAAAGTAAGGGAATCTTATTATTATCTCAGACTTGTTATCTTCATAAAGTGCTTCAGAAGTTCTTTATGCATCAAGCTAAGATTGTTAACACTCCTATTGGTTGACAATTCAAGTTGTCCAAAGAGATCTCCAAAGAACAATCTTTGAGAAAAAATTTATGAGTGAAGTTCCTTATGCAAATGGTGTTGGAAGTTTGATGTATGCGATGGTATGCAGCAGGCCAGATCTTGCATATGCTATGAGTGTGGTTAGTAGGTTCATGGCTGACCCTGGAAGCACTCACTGGGATGCCTTAAAGTGGGTTTTTAGATATGTAAAAGGCCTGTTGATCTGGGATTGCTATTTGAAAGAACTAGCGACCAGCGAGATCAATTCTTGGTTTTTGTGGTCGCCGATTTTCTTTGGAACATTGAAACCAGGAAAATCTCTTCTTGGTTATATCTTTACTTTGTATGGCACTTTAAAGAAGTTGGAGATCCATTCTTGATCGGTGGTTACTACGGTTTATATATATAGTCTATTCGTGAAAAAGAAGCAATATGGATGAAAGGCATTTGCAGAGTTTGGGATAGTTGAAGCGTTGTTGATATCACGTGTGACAATCGAGCACTATTCATTTGGTGAAACATAAAATTATTTCATGAGAGGTCAAAGCACATCAGTGTTAAGTTGCATTTTGTAAGAGATGAAGTGGAAAAGGCACGATTCACATCAAGAAAGTTGAACCGAGGACATCAAATTTGACATGCTTACCAAGTCTCTACACAGGAATAAGTTCAAATATTTTTCAGAGCTTGTAAAGCTTGGGCCTTGTGAAGTAGACTGTTGTTAGCACTAGAAGGTTCGATTCCAGTTGTCATCTTCATCAATTGAGCGGTTTACAGAAAACGCACAATACTTAGGGTTCTTAAGATATTTTGAGAATTCAATTCGATTGGAGGCAATTGTGGAGTGTAATCTGTAATTGCTTGTTCAGATAGTGAAAGTGAGGTGTCCTGATCCCATTGATGTAGGCATTGTAAGCCGAACCACGTAAATCTCTGTCTTCTTCATTTTGCATTCGTTTTCTTGTGTGTTTACAGTTAGGGTATTAGTTGCAGTGCTGTATAGTATCAGTTAATATCCTATACGGTATTAGTTTCTGCTACTTAACAATGTTAGCAAGCGAAAGCAGTGAAGTTTTCGATATTTTCACGTCAGACTTCCGGTCAGGGCGGTGGCAGATACAGAGAGTGCTGCCGCAACAAGTAAAAAAGCCAAATACGATCCAATTTTCGTCTCCCTGGGCCGTACCACCACGGCAAACCAGAGCTCTCTGTTTCCCCTGTTTTCAAGGTCAACAAGCAAGGAGGCTTTCCCATGGATCGAACGACTCGTTCTGTCACGGATCTGAAAGCGAAGGGCGTTAAATTCATCCCCAGTTCCGCTTTTACAATCAAAGACATCAAATTCAAATCAGTTACGGCCTTGCTTGCTGCCACGGCTCTTGTTTGCCTCCTTTTTTACAGGACTTTTCCACCATCCATCCCTGCACAAAAAAAACCATCAATTAATTAATGATCCAATAGGCTGGTCCAGTCGGTCTGTTAGATTCCTCTCTTCTGCCTAATGAATTTTTAACATTCGTAATTCATTTTCATAATTTGCTTTTATATAGTGCAGATTACTTATTACTAAAAAAAAAAACAATATAGTTATAATAAAATATTGTTAATATTAAATATTATTATATTATTTTTCACAACACTATTATATTTTTTTTGTTATTTTTTATTAACTATTAATAATATTAATACAATAATTTTAGTTTTAAAAAATAATTTAATTAGTATTATGACAATGTTAAAATACTAAATATATTATATTTTTTTCTCAATATATTAAAGAATATTAGTATTATTAGTATATTCTTAAAATTAAATATTGTAATAACGTAAAAGTGAAAGAATAAATATTATTATAGTAAATTATATAATTTGCATATTATTATTTATTAAATATTGATATTGTTATAAATATTAGTATTATATATCATTATTTATTTTATTATCGCCAATATTATTATAGTGTGGATATTTATATTATTTTTTAATAATGTTATTATATTAATAATATTAATTAAAATATTATAATTATTTTATATTATTATTATTTAAAAATTTATACTCAATATATTAATAATAGTAGCAATAAGTTTTCTTAATATAATACTACCTCCGTCCAGTTTTTTTTGGGCCATTTCACTTTTGATTCGTGTTTTAGCGAACGGGTTGTTTATTATTATATAAAATGATAAAGTGATTTTTTTAAGGAGGTGTAGGATAAATTAGGGGTAGGACTATCATACTACACTTTAAAAATCTATTTATAATTTCAAATACTAATAAACAATTTGCTCGCTAAAACACGAGCCAAATAGTAAATGGACAATTTAAAACATGACGGAAGGAGTATTTTATATTGAATATTATTATAATATTAATATTGGCGCTTAGAAAATATTACTCCCTCCGTCGAGGGATGACTTGAAGCGATTCTTCGTTAATTTCGTGTTTTTAGCGGCGAGTTTTTTATTAGTATACTAAAATGATAAAAGTAATTTTATAAGAAAATGCCAGATGATGAGGAGGGAAGACTATCATACCCCACCTTAAAAGTCATTCTATTATTTCAAATCTTTAATAAACAATTTCTTCGCTAAAACACAAACAAAAGGTAAGTGTTCAAGTAATCTTGAGACTTAAGAGAGTATTATAGATAAGAATTCAGATGAGAGCTGATTACGATGTATGAGGCGAAAATACAACTTAACACAAGTCGACATTCATCCTCACAAAATATTAAAGCATCAATGTTAAATTATGTTTCGGTTTCACCGTGAGACCGTCTCATCATGCAAGTGTCTCATATATAATATAAATGTTTATATGACATACTATTAAATATTTTTTAATTTAATTATGATATCGAGAATATTAATAATTATATGTTTTGGTGTTATTTTAGTATTATTGTAATAATATTATTAATAGTAGAATATTTTTATTAACATTAACGTTATATTAATATCTTAAATATTAAAATACATAATTTTTTTGTTATCTAATATATTTTAAAAAAATAAAATAATTAAAAATATATAAATTTAATATAAACACACTTTAATAACAAAATTATTTTATTAATGTAATACAACACAAATTAAATTTTATCATACTAACTATTAAAAAAAAAAAAAATTCACATCCAATCACACTCTTATTTTCAACAGACATATCACATCAACTATAATCATTACACTTTTTTCACATCCAACCACACTCTCATTTTTCACAACTATTCATTTAAAAAGTTTTTTTTCATGAAAATGGAAAACAAGAAAATAGATATACATCCAAGCACAACCTAGGATATACAATTTCCACCCTGCCGCGTTATGTGGACTTCAGGGTATTGCTAAGGTTTTGTGAAATTTTAATTTGTTAAATGAACATGTGATTTTAATTTTTAAATGATTAGTATTTGGAATTTTACATTGAAAAGCTTAAAACATAATCAATAAAGAAAAATGTCCCTGACTTATAAGTGTCAGTTAACATATATTTCGAAATTTAAATAAAACGAAAAACTTATTTTTAATTTTATGTGTCTTTTGAAAAAAATATTCTCATATAAAATTCGAACTTTGTTTAGAGTTTGAAATTAAACTTTTTATATTAATTTTAGGACGTCGGAGTGATCCTTTAACCTCGAATACCACCATCTTATCCAAAAATTGAATTTATAAAGAAGCATTGAATTAATTCATTTATATTTATATTATTCGTAATACTACTTATGCGTTTTTGTTGCATTGCGAGGGAGTGTTTACAAAAAAATATAAGTGATTATAGTCCCATTCGGATCTCCGTTACATTATAATGTTACATCTCATGTTACATTATTTAAATTTATGCATGTGCACATTCATCAAAATATATAAATATGAAAGTAACACTCCAACGCAACCACTATTTAAGGAATACTATTAATTAAAAAAACACAAATTCCTTCCAAAGTCACATCCCAAAAAAATCTTATAAAATCTATAAATTATATAATTAGAATCGCTTGTATTAATTACCTATAACATCTTTTGATCGACATAATAATATTGAACTCCGTGAGTCGACATGAAAGTTGTTGTGTTCGATATAATTATTCAAAGATTAATCGAACACGTAAGAGACACGTGTAATATTTATTAAAATAATCATACCCGATGGACAAGTGCTGTTACGTCACGACCAAAACAAGTTTGTTCGACCACCACACTTGTCAACCGCTTAACATACTACCATGAAAGAAGTTTTGTTGGCTAGCTTGCCATTTACCAACCATGATGTTCAACCAAATTTCACCAATCAGAGACAGTATGTTTGCGTCGACTAACCGAGCAAAATGATCATGAAGGAACATGACAAAGTTAGTCAAACCGGACGACGAAAAGAAAGAATCGATAAGCCGAGTCAAATGAATCTGAGGATTCCGTGACAAACTCGAGGTTTCGCATAAGTCCGAGGACTCGCATAACTCGAACACTCAGATATCCCGAGGGTCAAGATGTTTCAGATCAGATATCCCAAGACTCGTGACATCCCGAGGGCCGGGGACATCCCGTAGGGTCAAGATGTTTGCACTCGGGATATCCCAAGACTCGACATATCCCGAGGGCGGCAGATGCTCGACATCGTGACATCCCGAGGCTCGGGATAACTCCCAAGAACTCCGATATGCTCGATGAGGACAATATTCTCGACATAAAATTGATATGTTAAATGGGGGGAACAAAGCATCCAATGAAAGTAAAAGATTGATTCGACGACTAAAAAGAGTGCCTTTACAGACAAGCAAAAGCAAAGATCAATCTAGAAGACGGTTGGAAAGGCCAAGATCACAAGAGTTCTTGCATGGCCGAAGTCTCCAACTCATGAGGTTCGAGAAAAATTCGAGAGATCATCCATGTACACAAAAACCCTAGCACTCATATACCAACTTTCCAAATCATCTTCATCCATAGCGATTCATCTTCATGAGATGTATCATACATTAATGACGTAAAACTACGGCAATACTACATCCCGGCTTGGTATGCCCTCGGAGTAGTCATTTCTTGATTTAACGGGTCAACAAATCCCTCTCATTTACGCTTTATTTTACACGTGCATGTTTTTGTTTGTGAGTTGTCACCAAATTACATAATAATCTCCATATAAAACGACTAACAAAAGAATAAATTGGCGCTAGAAGGGTTCCAAAAACCAACCTATACACAATCCCGAGGTTAGCCGAGGCGGAAAAAAAAATATAATGCCTCAATCTAGGAATACACAAATAGAGAGGTCAGGCAAAGTCGGCCTCACGCATCAGAAAGAGGCTTCGGCGCCCAAATTTTACAAAGATCGCAAATCGAGACTATCAATCTTGAGGATATAGCTAACGATCCGGGCGTAACATAACAAAGGCCATCACTTTCTTGCTACGAGTACGTAAAGAGAGGGCCGAAAAGAGTTAATGATTAAAAACTCAAGATGACGAAGATCGACGCCGCGATACACCGATAACGAGCAAGTTAAGATAAAAGTTCGCATGAAACGGGCTAATAAAAAGTCGATGATATGTTCGGCGACGAAACGGCCTCAAGGGTCTGCACCATCAACGTTTGGACGCTTTGAGGCTCTCCGCCAAAGACCGAATCGGCAATAATAGGCCGCAGATCCGTGGAATGAACAACCGAAAATATGCGCCATTCGGATCCTCACGATCATCCGTGACGCCGAATAAAAATCAGCCGGAACAAAATTATCTATCCATCATCGACAGAATTACACGAACTTGAAGGGGATCGCCTCTATTCGAGCATGACCCACCTGGTCCTCATGATGGGAAACAGACCCAGATCCAAGTCTGCATGGCTTCAAAAATTTCGTGAAATGCGAAAGCCATCGGTGCTTACAGCCGAGCCTAGCCGCCGACCAAAGGAAACCCCGTGAGCATTAATACCCTGCCGCCACTATCATTTGGCCATCATGGCGTCGAAATACAAGAGAAAGTGGGCGAAGATCCATCACCAATCCCCATGTTCGATCTTTGACAGTCCGAACACCCACATGTCCATCTCAAAGAAATACTAGAGACTTTATGACGCTTATGGGCTACACAGACAGCGACGCAGCGTCGCCGATCATTCCCTTATGACTTTGGGGTGATCAGACACAATAGATGGTTCTTCACTTTGCCCACAAGGCCCATCACATCTTTTCGCTTCAATTGAGACAACAATTCTGTCCCATTTCTCATCCATGTGTGTTCCAAATAGCCAAAAACACAAAGGTTGACGATTTTTCCCAACTAAGAGGTGAGTCGATCGAGCATACATCGAAAGATTTGATAAATGTTTGTATGATGGGGCCCCGGTTGAAGAGGATACCAAGATCCGCCGGGTCGAGGTCGAATTTTGAATATCGACATGTGGAAAGTTATGCACCAAGACCCGACCAACACCTATTCAGACCCGGAGAGCGAAAGACCAAGATCATAGCCATGCAAGATCACCTCAAATACCACGATTGGGTAGGGGAAGCGCTAACTAAAGAAAGTTTTTGGGAAGAAAGTGATGAATGAGGGGGTCTGAGCGGGCTCTTCAAACCATTCAAGAAAGAAAGCGCAAACGCCCTACGAAGTCTTCAGGCGTTTGAATAAAAAACAATTTTTAACCAAATCAAAGATCAGACATGTTAGATAAGCCTCGAAGAATCATAATGGACAAGCACGCCTTAATGTTTCCAAATATTGTAATTATCACGGTACATCAGCAATAAGATTAAGATTGTCGCGATTTACTTGACAACTTTGAAGCTATACGAAGATAATCGTCTTACCCGGTTCTAAAAAGCCAAAGAGCAGAGATTCAACGGTAAAAAAATGGTAAAACGAAGGGGTAAGCATAAACCTAACAAACATGTCATGATGATCCAGAAGAATCACGAAGAGGCAGGAATTACCTAAAAAGAGGCCTCTCGATGTGGGCAGAGGTTGAGAAAAGTCAAGAGATCCACATGACACGATCCCGAATATGGTCCAGGTGGGTGGATGTTATCAGCACCAACATTATCGAATCATTAAAAAGAAGATGGAGACGCGTACCAAAGTAAAGCATCCATCGTGAAGGTGGCGCACATCATCTTGCACGCCACCCTCTCACCAAATCATGTTTTAGAAGATTTATCTCGACGGTATAATCACCCCCACAATGACTCCTTAACCATTAGTGGTCGCCTCCGGGTTGAAGGTGCAGCACCGCTGGTCGATACCAGAGCATATGCGTAACATTTTGTTAAATCAACACTCTGCACCAAATGGAAAAGCAAGTTTGGGACTTGAGTAGCTATATTGAACCATGTGATCATACCATTATGGTTTTGGGGAATCAGAAACCCGACCTATGGTATGATTAGGTTAGAGTCGAGTTAGAATCAACTCTAATCCAGGAGATCCGACGAACTAGAATGCTAGATTTTTGTAATCGTCGATGCTCCGGCTTCACTTATAACAGTTCCTAGGTCGCCCATTTATTAGAATTTAAAGCGGCCACATTCTCGTTATTTATCGTGTCAAATTTCCAACACAAGATGGAGCACATTAAAATGAGATCGAAGATGTTTAGAGATTGTTTGCTATCATGTGCACCGAAAAGCAAAATCTTGTTAACATGATGGAGCAAACATGGGGAGATCAGGAGAGTCAAGCCAAATGCAAATACGCTGCCAAAATATCCTTTGACGAAGAGCAAATTTGACGAAGACACCTCCCCAAGCATAACACGTAGTGAACTTAATAGAGTCCGAAGCGGTGACTATGTCCCGGGATCTCCAGATCTAATGAATATTGATCCGCCACGCGGAGCTATCGGACCTAGAACCTCGTGATAGGTTTTGAACCTATGGAGGTTGATGACTAACACCGGGGTCGATCGAGGATCCGGTGGAAAACAACAAAAGAAAGCGAGCAACACCGTCGAACAACCTGAGCCTATCAATATCGACCAGAACATACACGAGTTAGAAGTGTTCATTGGTTGAATTACGAACCAATTAGAGCGAAATGATTGCTTATCTTCAAGCAAACTTGATGTGTTCTCCCGGTCGCACGAAGACATGGTTGGCATTGATCCAAAACATGCATCTTTAATCCTCAACCTTGATCCAACACAACTCCGGTTATCCGAGCGAAGAAAGTTCGGTCCCGAGAAATATGCGGTAATGAATAGTGAAATCAAAAAAGTTGTTCGACAACAAACTGATTCGAGTAAAATGCCTAAGATGGCTTTCATAACCCTCAGGCTCGTCCGCCAAGTCAATGGATCTGGAGACTATGTATTGATTTCAAGCGATTTAAAACAAGGCGTGCCGAAGATAACTTCGATGCGAATATCGCATTATTTGGTCGATAATGTCAAAGCCATGAGGCTCATGACTTTCATGGATGCATTTGATGGTTATCACCAAATACCTATGCATCCGATTTATCAAAAGAATACGACATTCTCGGCAGCGAAAAGAATATGTCTCGCCGGGCAACGCATGCCGTTTTCGATTAAAGAACGCCGAGCAACATATCAACATTTAGAACAAAATGTTCGGACTTAACACGGGCCGAACAATTGAGGTATATATTGATGATATTGTGGTAAAGAGGCGAATACGCGAAGACCATCACCCACCTCCGCGACAAATGTTCGATATACTCGGGGAGTACAACATGAAGCTAAATCCAAAGAAATGCGACTGGGTTCACTCTCAGAAAATTCTGACATATGGTCACCAACAGGACGGAAGCAAACCCATCAAAGATTCAGCTTATGCTTGACATGCAAAGCCCCGAGAGTGTGAAAGAGGTCCAAAAGTTACCGGGCGTTTAGCTTCCGTAGTTTGGTTTATATCGAACAGTGGACAAATGCAAACCTTTCTTTGATGCATTAAAAGAGTGGGAAATTCGATGGACGAGACCTTCGCCAAAATGCATTCGGAATCATTGAAGCAAGATTTTGCAGACATCAGAACCTTTATTTTAAGCTGGCTGAGGCGAACCTTTCTATCGATCTTGTACAGATCCGAACATGCAATTAACAGCCGGTTTCAGACGAAAGCGAAGGGGCGACACACTTGCCCATTTACTATGTAAGCCAAGTGCTCAAAAAGGCCGAGCTCATTGCCCTCTCCTTTCGACAAATTAGTATATGTTTGGCTATGAGTGTTCAAAATTGTTACCATACATTTTTTGATCACTCACCGGAGGTAATCGCGACCATATTCCTATCAAGCTGAAGTCCTCCACCCACCGCATTAATCGTGGGGCGACATTACTCCAAGTGGGCGGAGTTAGGACAATTTATATTACGTTCACTTAACAGCAATGAAGGGCCAAGCTATGGACGATTTCATGGTCGAGTTGACATATCCACAAATGCCCGGTTCGCCGATCCAACCACGGCATAGACATGACAGACGGGCTCATCTACAAGTTCAAGAGTCGGAGTAGCGAGTTCTCATCGACTCTAACTAGACAAACATTCACAACAACCATCCGCTTTTGATTTCCCACCATAAATAATGAAGCCGAATACAGAAGCTTTGATCATCGGACTACAGATGGCTATGACAATGGGAATTGTGAGGCACGATGATTTACAAACGATTCTCGGATAATCGTTACCAAGTAACAGTAAGTCTGAGGCCCGAGGCTAACAGATGGCACACAATATCGAAAGAATTAGCAAAAGGAGTTGCTTGAGCAATTCGAATAAGTTTTCATAGAACAATTACCACGATTAGGTAATTCGTCACGATGTTTTGGCACGCTGGCACCAAACAGGCGAGGAAGATTTAACATGACGGACATTGTGGTCGCCACAACTTGTTCGCCACCGGGCCTCCATAATTATGGTCGCCTATGTGATAGGCTTAACATGAAACCGGATGACTCCAATCTTTGAAGTTACTACAAAAAGGACTTCTCCCGAGAATAAGGCACATGTTACTCGCCTCGGGGTTACAATGCTCGTTATACTATCTTAGGCGAGCATTTGTACAAAAAGAGGTTTCTCACTTCCATTATTGAAGTATTACTTTTAAGAGGGGTCATGTAATTCGAGCAAATCCATGATGGAGTATGTCAAACCATACAGTGAGCCTGCCCGGCACATAAAATTATCGACAAAGGTTATTATCAGTAACCTTAAAAAAGATTCGTCACAGATGCTCGCACAAGGTACACAAGTGCTGTGTACATGCCCCACTTATTCATAGCCCACCAAGAATTAGTCTTTTTATAGCCCATGGCCATTTGCTAAATGGGGATCGATTTGATCGCCCATTTCATCGCACATCGAGTAAAATATGTTGTGTTGCTTAGTTGATTATTATACTAAACAAAATGAGTTCAGCCATTATTAAAAATCACCGAACAAAAAGAATGTGAACTTTGTTTGAAAAATATCATTTGTCGTTTTGGGCTTCCCCAATTCGTTAGTAACCGGATAACGGAAAACAGTTTGATGGAAGCTTTTGAATTTATTTAATTGTGTCATTTGGGCATAAAAAGCATTATTCAACTCCATATTATCCCAAACAAACCAGACAAGTTGAAGTCATAATAAAATTATCAACATACCTCAAGGCCGATTTCTTGATAATTCCACAGAGGATGGGTCAAGAGTTGCCCGCAAATATTATGGCCTATCGAACAACTCTTCGTAAACATCAACTGGGAAACCCCGCTTGTTCTCGCATTTGCGGAAGTCAATATACCTCGTAAATCAAGATTCCGAATTACTCTGACAATGATTTTGAGAGACATCAATGACCAGCGCCGCCCGAGCGCAATTGTTAGAAGAAAGAAGGACGGAGGTCGATTTCAAGAACGCCATGTACAAAAGAGATCAAAAAGTTCTATAACTCAAAGTCCTAACACGCAGGTTCAACGTGGGCGCAGCTGGTCTTTAAGACGCAGCAAATGGGGTATCGTGGCAGGTGTTCGCCAGCACGGGCGTCCATTCAGAGTTGCTGCATCGTTTGTTAAATGGGTATTATGATTTGGAGGACCTCAATGGAGTCCTATCATTCTACCGTGAATGCGCTAAATTTGAAAAAAAAAATATTATCAAGAATGACGAGCATAACCGGCTTAAACAAAAATCAGTACACGCTTGAAGTGAGATGCAGCTGGGTAACATAATCGCCACGAGTTTAAACGAGCACAAACGGCTTTCTAAACATAATCGTACCATTCAAAATTTTAGACGAATCCTAACAATCCAGGGAACATATCGCGGCGTTCGACACAAATCTTCTAAAAAATGCCGCAAAGACACCGCTGAAAGATAGAAGATACGTAGTCAAAAAACAAGTTAAGGAGGGTGGCAACCAAAAAAAGTTTAAACGGTCAATCCTGAACAAGAGTGCTAAAAAATCCTAATGTGATGTCAAAAGCGAGAGTTGTTGGGATTATACGGAAAGTATGCTTTTTACTTTGTATAATCTAAAACCGAATTTTTCGACTTATTTACCTAAATAAATTGTTTATCACCGATGCTTTAAATATTATTGAATGTTACATATATTTATCGATAATTGTTCATCAAGTCGCACGGTTACATTGTAGTTAATTTAGTGATACCGCATCACGTACATTAAATTAACAATCCTTGTAACTAAAAAGCACGCTATTCAATGCACCTAGATGGAAATGAACAACCCATCGCGGAAGGGCTCGATTGCTTGTTTGACCAAGAGATTACACTAGTGAATGACTAATGCAATCGAATAGACCTACGCGTGAGGATAAATTTTAAATCAACAAAGGAATTAATTAGACCTCAAGGGTTCATTTTTTTCTTAACCTTCGCCCCTAAATAGATCACGGGGATTGGCAACTATTGCTTTGACTTATCATGGGTAAATAATCAAAGAGATTAAATATTTTTATCTTGGGCAATATTATTGGTCACACGTGATTGCTAAGATTTAATACGGCGAATCGCAGCAAGCACGCTTTGTTTGATTGCCCCTTCGAGGTTCATAATTTTTATCATACCAAATCTTGCAAGGGAATTAGTTTTCGTGATGGATAATAATGTTGAACCGCTCTTGATTAAGGATAAAAGATATTAATTAATGGAAAGCTATTTCAACTGGCTTGAATTATTTAATGGGCTAGGGGATAATCTAAAACGGGAAATAATGAATTTGTCATATTGACCGTAATACGGGTTAAGATGGATAGTGCAATATTAATTATGTAGTAAGGATTAATTAATATTTACGTGGCTAAAAAATTTATATTAGGGCTCAATATTAGATATTCAAGGTCCATTAGAAGGTCCAATCTAATTCTCCTAAAGGCCCCCGAGTAGCCCAACAAATAGTCCATTAACCTAAAAGGTTATTAAAATAAAATAAATATTAATTTGCTTATTTTTCTCTAAATTTTCGAATTTATGGATAAAAGAGGAGAAAGATTTTCTTTGAATTTTTGTTATGGAATGAAGATATGTATTCTTGAATACAAGATTATCTCATTAAATTCAAGAAATCTCCACTTGGTTATTCATAAGGGATATTTCGAATTTTGAAATCAGAGGGCAAGAAAGATTTTCTTGATTTTCTTGAAAAGATATTATGGAAGATATGTATTTTTGAAATACAAGAATATCTCATAAATTCAAGAAGATCCAAATCTTGGAATCTCAAGACTCAAATTTTAGAAAATTCCATATAATATTGAGGAGGTGGGATTTTTGTGGAATATTTTAATTATGGGAAAAAGCAATATGGAGATATATTCAAGATTTCTTGGTGATCAAGAAAAGTCTTTTCCCCACATTGGTTTCTCTTGAAAAATTCGACCACCTCTATCCTATAAATAGGGATGATTGTTTCCATTCCCAAGTACAATTCACAGCCGGAAAAATTAGCAAATCTACATAAGTGGAGCAACAAAGTTTATTTTTTTCCTTTGTTAATTGTTCGACAAGTTGTCATTCCAAATCGATAGTTGGAGCAAGGGCATAAGGGAATACTTGGGAAGTCCTTTTGGTTAGTCCGCCCAACCGAATTCATCGCCATCCCGGGAGGGTAACGCTCACGTAAAACCCGAGGGATTCCGTGATGCGAGGTTTTACGTGCTTTTTATTATACGATGATATGTTGTTGCAATTATTATTTGAATTAATATAGGATTAATTCATACTAGTAATAATTAAAGAATTAAATTTGTATTAAAATATTCACCCCTAATAGATCTCTGGTGGTAACTCATTCCCAATACTGATATCGAGCTACTGCTTTGGCTCAATTTTTAAAATTGTAATTTAATTCGTCTGCATTAAATTTGAAATCGATAGTAGAAACGGGTAGATCTGGTTTTTGCGTATCCAATTGTCATGGATTTTAATGTGTTTATTTATGCATGCATATAAATTGTGGTTTTAATTCGATTCGTTCGGGATTGTTTTGCCTCGGTGAGAAAATCCAATGAGTAGTATTCAGTTTTGCTTGATTGGATCAATGTAAGCATCAGTTCCAGATTCAGGTTTATTTATTTTTTGTAAATAAAATGTAACCGATCGCTTAAGTCGCGGTCGAGGCGAGGCGGGGAGTGATGCGTGATGTTGCTATTAGAGCTGGGCCGGGACGCCCGCCGGGACAAGCCGAGGAGTGCGCCGAAAGATGGCAGCGCGTCTGCGTCGGGCGGTGCCGAGGCTACCGAGGTCGTTTAGGCCATGGTCAACCCCGGGCGCCAAGATCCCGGGCGAGCCGCCATGCATGCCGAGACGAAGTATTTTTTCTCGAGACTAGAGCGGGAGAAATTCGAGACGCAGGTTTCAAGATCAAGTCAAGAAAAATCAAACCACCATAATTGATAATTTGTGCCCAATATGCTTATTTTTCTGCTTTTGCTTGATTTATTTGTGCTATCTTATGCTTTATTTAATTTGTTTAAATGTGGTCGCAAATAGGTTGCCAAAATGGATCATAGACATATGATCCGGAGACTCGTATGAATTTGGTACTTCACCGCCAAAAAAGTTTTTTGACATTTTCGCCTCGCTACCTAATTTGTCAGGAAGCTGTCCCTAGATAAAATGCTGATAAGGCACCAAACTCGTTTTGATTCAAGTGGTGGTCCGTTTTTTATCTTCTAGGCCAAAGGAAGGCAAATAAAGAGGAGGAAAAAAGGCCATAAGCACAAACTAAACTGCTACGGGCATGGCAATGGTAAGACGGCAGGAAAATGCTTGTCAGGATTCAAGGAAATTGATGCCCAACCCCAAAGAGAAAGGCTTAAGATGTTGTTGAAACTTTGAGAGGACAATGGAGGTTTTGTTCGTCTAACAATCAAACTCAAGTTTGGAAAAGAAATTCTGCCTTTATTTCAGCCGACCAAGGCAAGATAAAGTTGTTTAGCCTATAAAGATGACAAAATTTAACCTGTTTGGCTGTGAAGATGATCAATGCTTATAGGTTTCCAAGGAAATCCAAAGAAGAAGTGCTTAAAAGAAGAGAGACAATGGAGGTTGGCCTGCCCTAACCCCCTGCGCGGACTCAAAGAAAGGTAATTCTCACACTAGTTGTTGAAACTTGTTTACCAAGATAATTTCTATTCGTGGGTATTGGACATGAGATCCACTAATCATGTTGGCTTCACGGGTTCTAAAATGATCCAAAGAACTTAGTGAGTATCCTCATCATTAATCAAGGCAATTTAAAGAAGACATCAAGAATGCTAATGAAGTGGCAGATATTGCAATGTTACGAGAACGATTATTGCAATACTACTAAAGCAGACATTGCAATAGCAAAGCAAAGTGTGGAAGAAGTGCACCTATCTTTTGAAGATAAAGTTTTTTGAGATTATCTTTATGTTCCTGGGCTTTTTAGTTAATTCACTTTCGGGCTTAAAAAATCATTAAAGGACACTAAGTTTCTTCTATAAGAATGACATCATTTTGAAATGATGAGCAGTATTTGTTGCTGACATTGATGGAAAATTTGGCAGTTAACTGCGGCACACCCACTCATGAAATGCATCCTATAACACATCAACTATTTCCGAAGCAAAAGAAAAAACAGGAACGTAACTTTTCGCAGCCCAAGATTAGGTCATATAACCAAAGGATCCAAAGGTTGGTGAAAGATGGTTCAACGAGCGCTCCAAGTTGAACAAATCCCAACCGGGCGAATCATGTTTGGAGGGTAATATGACCAAGAGGGCATTTGGACAAGGAATAAGGCCGTTATGTTGTTAGAGATCGTCACTACGCATGTACGTGGTCCAATGTCAACCAAAGCAAAGAGGAGGTTATGAAAAATTTTATTGATGATTACTTCCCAAGGTACATTTTCCTTATGGAAGCATGAATATGAGACCTTAAAAAATTCTAAGAATTTAAGGCTCAAACAGAATCATAGGGAAAAACGTGATCAAGTCTCTCTTACGACATGACGCGGCGCGACACCTCAAATATGAGTTTTGAACCTTATCCGGGATGAATGGATTGGTCCCAAATTATCATCGCTCGAACCCCTTTCACCAAAACGGGGGTTGCAGAGCGAAGAAACATAATTTTTTGGAAATGGTTAGATCAATGATGAGTTACGAATCTTTCGAAGCCGTTTTGGTCATATGTCTTGAAACAATGACTTAAAATCAACTGGTGCTATACAAATCGGTTCCCAAAACTCCCAAAGAATTGTGGACCGGGCGCAAGCCTAGTATAGACATAAGAATTTGGGGGTGTCCGCCTACGGTTGGACAAGGAAGTTTTAAGTCGGATCCTCGATCGTAATTAAGGTCGCTTTTGTAGTGATAACCTTAAATAAAAAAAGAAATGTTTATAGTCCCAAGATCAAAAGGTGGTCATCAAGACCACTTTAGTTTTTTTTGGTAGAAGACTATATGAACCAAAGAAAACCCGTATGAGATTACCTTAAATGAGCTTAGAAGGCAAAACCCCGCCAACCGTACCAGATGATATACCAAACGATACACTTTCACAAATCCGGAAATTGCCGTCAAAGGGGGAGGGTTGTTAGATAGCCCGAGAGATTCATGGAATAGGAGAGTCTCGACTTGATTCCCGGACAAGACTTAATCGCACTCCATGGACACATAAGACGAGGCACTCCAAGATAAGGATGCATTCTGTCAAACAAAGAATGGAAAAGTCGAAAACGGGTTCTATGTTTCATAATAAAGCCGTGAGCTAGTCGAACCACTTAATGGGGTCAAGCCCATTGATGCAAGGGGTATAAGAGGAAAAGAGGATCGACGGGAAGGTTGAACCCTTAAAGCAAGACTAGTGGCTAAAAGGTTATACCGAAGTTACGGATCGGACAGGGCGGAACTTTTTTTCGCTGGGTATCTACTTTTTAAGTCCATCCAGATTCTTTCTATCAATTGTCACAAGATTTCATTTTTGAAATCGGGTGAAATGGATATCAAGATGCCTTTTCCTTAACTGAAGTCTGATGAAGAGATCTATATGCAACAACCCAAGGTTTCTATTGAAACCAAGCAAGAACACCAAGCTCAGAAGCTCAAGAGGTCCATTTATTTAACTCAAAACAGCATCCAGAAAGCTTCTGGGAACCAAAAAGTTTTGATCATGTAAATAAAGTCTTGGGGTTCGATCAAAACAAGTTTGAAAGTTGTGTAAAAAAAAGGTGTCGAACCGCTGGTATTCTAGTAATATAACGTAGACGGGAACAGGATCATCTGAATGATGTGTAATGTGATCGACAGATAAGTGGCATGGTTTTTTCAAAAAAACTTTGATATGAAAGACTTAGGAAAGCTCGACACATCCTTGGGATCAAGATCACCGAGATCGCAAGAAAAGGATGATCGGGTTATCGCAAGTTTCATACATAGACACCGTTTGAACGCTCAAAGATGCAAGATTCCAAGAAATATCAGATTTTCAGATTCAAAATCCATCTATCCAAGAAAATGTCCCCTAAGACGCAAAAGGAGATAGATGACATGAAAGGTATTCCTGTGCTCGGGCCGTTTAAACCTTTATGTATGCAATGTCACAGACGCAGGTCGATATCTACTTTTGCCGAGGCATGGTAGCAAGATATCAAAGTAAATCTGGGCGAAAAGACGGATTGACTACGCCTTAAAAACATTCAAGTGTCTCAAAAAGAACTCGATATAATGTTGATTTATCACGATACTCCAATCCCCATCGGCCACTAACGACTAATTTCCAATCGATTTAGATTCCGCAATTATCCGCCTTTAGTTAAGCTTCATTTTGTGTCAGAGCCATCAAATGACGAGCTGCTGAAGAAATGCATCAATTAACTCAACCAATAAAAATGGTAAGTAGCCGCTTAAGCAAAGGGGAGAAACCGATTGCCTCAGATCTTCATGATTTCGACGGTGTTCTCGACTTGTCTAGCAATATCCATAAAAGGAAGCAAAATTCAAGCAGAATCAAGAGTCCACTACCAAACAAGCAAATAATTAAAATGAAAAGATATCTATACGAGAAATCTTTAAGAGATGAGATATAGATGTAAGGGTGGAGATAGCGCCCGAGACAAATTTCTTAGCGATTCATTCACAAAGGGTCCGGCCTCCTATCAATACATCGAGAGACATGTTAAAGGAACGGGTGTCAAGACCATTGCCAATCACGGAAGATAAGTCAGGAGAAATTATTAGTTCGTAGGTGACATTGTATGTCACGAACTACGCGAGACATGTTGTAGTATACTTAAAAGGCTTTCGAGTATGTTGTATTGTTGGGATTATATCGAAAGTATGCTTTTTACTTCATATAATCGAAATCGAATTTTTATACTTATTTATCAAATAAATTCATTTATCAATGACAGTTTTAAATATTATCAATGTTATATATATTTATCGTGATAACTGCTCAATAAGTCGACGTGTTACATTAGAAGTAATTTAGTGATACTACATCACTTAAGATTAAAATTCAAATTTTTGTAAATAAAAAAAGTACGCTATTCACTTACCTAGATGGAAATGAACAACCTTATCGTGGAAAGGTTGAAGTGTAAGGTCTCCATTGGCTTGTCTTGACCAAGAGATTACACTAGTGCATGATCGATGGAATCAATAGGACTTAAGGTGAGGATAAATTTTTGAATCAACAAGGAATAATTAATTTCGCTGTTAAGTTCTTCTTTAACCTTCGGGCCTTAAATAGGATCACGGAGATTGGTAACTATTGCTTTTGACTTATCATGGGTAAATTTAATCAAAGAGATTCAATATTTTTATCTTGGGCAATATTATTGGTCACATGATTTGCCAAGATTTAATACGAAGAATCGTGCCAAGCAAGCTTTTGTTTGATTTGCCCCCTCGAGGTCTATATGCTTTTTCATACCAACCCTGCAAGGGAATTAGTTTCGTAATGATAATAATGTTGAACTGCTTCTTGACCAAGGATAAAAGATATTAATTAATGGAAAGTTATTTTCTGGCGGCTTGAATTAATTAACGGGCTAGTATAATCTAAAACACGCGAAATAATGAGACCGAGCTATATCGACCGGTGAAGCTACGTAAGTACATGGATAGTAATATTAATTATGTAGTGATTAATTAATTATTTATGGGCTTGAAATTATATTGTGGCTCAATATTAGATATTCAAGGTCCATTAGAAGGTCCACCTTAATTCTCCTAAAGGCCCCGAAGAGGCCCAAAGAAAATTCAATAAACAAAAAGGATTAAAATAAAATAAATATTGTTATTTATTTTTCCTCTAAATTTTGAAATTTATGGATAAAAAGAGGGAGAAAGATTTTCTTTGAATTTTGTTATGGAATGAAGATATGTATTCTTGGAATACAAGATTATCTCATTAAATTCAAGAAATCTCACTTGGTTATTCATAAGTGATATTTTAAATTTTTAAAATATAAAGCGCAAGAAAGATTTTCTTGATTTTTGAAAAGATATTATTAAGATATGTATTTCTTTGAAATACAAGAATATCTCATAAATTCAAGAAGATCCAAATCTTGGAATCTTGCACCCAATTTTCGAAAATTCCATATATTGTGAGAGAGGTGGGATTTTTGTGAATATTTTAATTATGGGAAAAAAGAATATCGAGATATATTTGAATTTCTTGATCAAGAAAAGTCTTTTCCCCACATTGGTTTTCTACTGAAAAATTCGCCCATCACCTATCTATAAATAGGGGATGATTGTTTTCATTCCCAAGTGCATTTCCATGTGCCGAAAATGTTAAAACCAATATGCTGGTGCAACAAAGTTTTTTTTTTCCTTGTTAATTGTTCGACAAGTGTCCTTCCACCGGATAGTTGAGCAAGGGCTAAGGGAATACTTGGGAAGGCCTTTGTTAGTTTTCCAACCAATTCCACGTTATTCCAAGAGGTTCGCTCACGAACCCAGAGATTCCGCATGCGAGGTTTTACGCGGAATTATTATACATGATGATATGTTGTTGAAATTATTATTTGAATTAATATAGATTAATTCATGCTAGTAATAATTAAAAGAATTAAATTTGTATTTAAATATTCATCTTTAATAGATCCGCAACTCATTCCCCAACATTGATATCGAGCCACGGTTTCTTTTGCTCAATTTTTAAATTGTAATTTAATTCACTGGGCATTAAATTTGAAATCGATAGTAGAATTGGTAGATCATGTTGCGATCCAATTGTCATGGATTTTAATGTGTTTATTGGTGAAGGCATATAAATTCAGGTTTTTAAGATTCGTCAGATTTGTTTTGCCTCGCGGAGAAAATCGACACGGCGGTAGACTAGGCTTTGGTTTGACCATGAGCTAATAGATTACGTTCTCGATTCAGGTTTATTTTTTTAAGTAAATAAATTGTAACCGGATTCGAGACGGTCGCGTTTCAAGGTAATGAAGATGATTTCTTTATGATGCGATATTTACAAATAACCATGACGAATTGATAATAGTTTAGGCGCAAGTTTAATTTTGTCGCGGGTTTAGTATTATTATGCTTATTTAACGAGGTGGTTTAAAAGGCGATGGATGAGCCGCCGTTTTTAAAAAATATCCTCGCCGCCAAGCGAAACAATTAATTGACAATTTTATTCCGTAGAAGAACAATTAATTAAGGGAGAAATTCTAGATTTGCCGTTTTCAAGATTTTTTTGAGAAAAATCAAACCATGACAAGTCGATAATTTTGCCCAATATGTTTATTTTTCTGTTTTGCTTTGATTTATTATTGCTATCTATGCATTTATTTAATTTGTTCACGTAAAACCCTAGATTCCTAAATGAGTAGGTTTAATCATGCTTATTACTTAGGCATGATATTGTTATGCAATTATTATTTGAATTAATATAGGATAAATTTATATATAGTCAATGGATTAAAGAATTAAATTTGATATTTAAATATGTAATCGCTCCTAATATATCCTGTGTAACTCAGGTTTAAATAGAGAAGAGCAAGAGGGCTAAAGACCATTTAGCTATGCCAAAGATGTTATTGATAGTACTATAAATAGAGGCATATTGATAGGAGATTTAATAGAGAAAACAGATGAAAAAAGAAAAATACTATGCATATTATTATTTATTTGGGTTCAAAGATGTCGCAATCCTTTTTAATCCAACACTCATCAAATATATCATAAAAGACAATCGGCATCCGCCCGTAGTAAAAGCTTTTATACCCCATATTACAAACTAAAAACCGTGTTGAAGCTCGCTATGACTCAAGATGCTCTTGATACATGGTCAAACTCCACATTACCATCGCTACGCAATAGAAGAAATCACTGGGCCCCCATGGATCCCCAAAATGAATCAGGAGGAGGGATGTCATGGTGTCCGCACTTAAACATGGATGCCGATGCTCGTGCATATGAGTCGGGCGATGACATCTTGCGAATCGAGGATTTTCGCACACCGCTTATGCGCAATCCAAAGGTGAAGCAAGAAACGCCATGTTCCCCAGCCGCCCACAATAATCACAACTTGTCCAGAGAGGGACAAAGCTTACCATAGTCGCCGCTTGAAAATGTTATTTAAAGAAGGGTAGATGATGATTCTCCAATCCTTACCAACATGCTTGTCAACATCAATTATCTAGACAAGATCTATATTTTACAGGTTTACTTCAAGACAAGGCTTTAGGTTTAAAAAACCCTACGCGAGGTCTAACTTGAAAATAGATAAATCTTCTTTTCAAAATGTAAAGGTTGTAATAGGAATAAAAAAGTGCTGCAAAAAAATATTTATGTTTGCTAAGATTTTCTAGTTGAAGCCTATTTGAGGTCACTGCTCCAAGCTCAAATTTGCCGGAAAAGAAAGTAATGAACGAGCACTAAGTGTTGAAATCCAATTACCTAAGACATGCTCTCCCATTTGATTCCGTGATCAAAAGCGAGTAATGGGCAACGCAACAGGAAAAGACTAATTGCGAGCGGGAGTTGAGATCCTCATCAAAAAGCTAAAAGATGAAAGGGTCGCAAAATTAAATAAAATGCCCTAGCACCCGTCTTTTGAAGACGTAGTTAAGATGGTCGCTAAGTATGTAATGGGGGTTCATAATTTTAAAAGAACTTGATCAGACCTAAATCCTTACCTTGATCATACCGATTGCAACGTCAATAAGACAATAAAAATTAAAGATCACGGAACGGCATAGGCAAATACAATTAATCAATTCATTCGTAATAAAAGAGGCATAAACATCAATTAAAGCAAAGAAAACATTCATCGACGTGAACGAAAGTATTAATCATTCGGGACAGAATGGTTGGGGATTATACCGAAGTGCTTTTTACTTTTGTATAATCTAAACTGAATTTTCGTATTTATTTACTGAAATAAATAAATTGTTTATCACCGATGCTTTAAATATGATTGAATGTTATATATATTTATCGCATAACCTGCTCAATAATTGTGACCAGTTACATTAGAAGTTAATTTAATGATACCGCATCACGTAAGATTAAATTAACAAATTCCTTGTAACTAAAAAGTATGCCATTCATTTACCTAGATGGAAATGAACAACCCATCGCGAAAGGTTGGAAGTGTAAGGCCGTTATTGGTTTGTCTTTGACCAAGAGATTACACCAGTGCATGACCGGATGTAATGCATCAATAGACCTACAGGAGGATAAATTCTCCGTAACAATGAAGAATTAGACCCTCGGTTCGTTGTTTCTAATCTTCGTTTCCTCAAATAGATCAATGAGATTGGTAACTATTGCTTTGACTTATCATGGGTAAATAATCAAAGAGATTCAATACTTTTTATCTTGGGCAATATTATTAGTCACACGTGATTGCTAAGATTTATCTGAAGAATGGGTAAGTAAGCACGCATTTGTTCGATTTTCTCTGGGGAGGTTCATAAGTTTATCATACCAAATCTTGCAAGTGGGAATTAGTTTCGGTATGGATAATAATGTTGAACCGTTCCTTGACCAAGGATAAAAGATATTAATTAATGGAAAGCTATTTCAAATGCTTGAATTAATTAATGGCCAGAATAATCTTAAACACGGGAAATAATGACCGAGCCATATTGACTGTATTATGGGTTAAGATGGATAGTGCAATATTAATTATGTAGTGGATTAATTAATATTTATGGGCTTGAATTATATCAGGCTCAATATTAGATATTCAAAGGTCCATTAGAAGGAGGTCCAATCTTAATCTCCTAAAGGCCTCCGAAAGAAATCCAACAAAAATTCATAATAACCAAAAAAGCGAGATTAAAATAAAATAAATATTGTGTTTTATTTTTCCCTCTAAATTTTCAAAAATTATGAATAAGTTGGGGAGAAAGATTTTTTTGAATTTTGTTATGGAATGAAGATATGTATTCTTGGAATACAAGATTATCTCATTAAATTCAAGAAATCTCCACTTGGCTTATTTCAATAAGAGAATTTGAAATTTTTGAAAATATAATTAAAGAAAGATTTTCTTGATTTTCTTGAAAGATATTATGGAAGATATGTATTTCTTGAAATACAAGAATATCTCATAAATTCAAGAAGATCCAATCTTCGATTCTTGCACACATTAATTTTCGAAAAACCATATTGTTGAGGAGGGGATTTTTTTTGAATATTTTAATTATGGGAAAAGAATATAGGAGATATATTCAAGATTTTTTGTGATCAAGAAAAGTCTTTTCCCACATTGTTTTTCTCTGAAAAAATCGACCACCTCTCACCCATAAATAGGGGATGATTCTTTCATTCCCAAGTACAAATCCGTCTTTCGAAAAATTAGCAAAATATTAAAGCAGTAAAAAATGTTTATTTTTTTTTCCTTTTGTTAATTGTTCGTGAGTATCCTTCCACCCGGATTGTCGTTAAGGGCTAAGGGAATACTTGGGAAGTCCTTTTGGTTAGTCCGCCCAACCTAATTCACCGGCCATCCCGAGAGGTATCACGCTCACGAAACCCGCGATTCCGCATACAGAGGTTTTACGCGTTTTATTATACGCATTGATATGTTGTTGTAATTATTATTTGAATTAATATAGATTAACATGCTAGTAATAATTAAAGAATTAAATTTGTATTTAAATATTCATCCCTAATAGATTCAAAAAATCATTCCCCCAACATGGTAATGGTTACCAATCGCTTCGTGCTCAATTTTTTTTTTAAATTGTAATTTAATTGGCCGGGCATTAAATTTGAAATCGATAGCAGAACTGTGATCTGCTTTTGCGTGTATCCAATTGTCATGGATTTTAATGTTTTATTTATGCATGCATATAAATTCGTGGTTTTTTAATTCGACAAGGATTTGTTTGCCTCGGAGAAAATCCACGGAAGAGGATCAGATTTGTTTTGACGGATCAATGTACAGACTAGTCTAGATCTAGGTTTATTTATTTTGTAACAAATTGTAACCGGATCGTAACCAAGAGACGGCGAATTAAAGGGCAAAATCTGTAATCGGGCGAAGGCAGATGCTGGCGCTGCTGCCGGCTATGGATGTGGCGAGTCTCGCTGCCGAAGGCGAGAATGGTCAGCCACTTGGCGTGGCGCGAAGGACGCGCAGATCAGGCGCGATCAGCTGGCAGACGGGCGGCGGCTGGCGGGCGCTAAGACAGGACGCTGGTCATTGTCGTGGGCGGCGGAAAGGGCGAAGGTGCGCTGGACGCGCTACATCGCCGCCGAGTCGCCGAGGCCGCCGACGGCAAGCCAGGTCGTTTAGGTTATGTCACGGACAAGGCAGCATCCTACGAAATAGCCATGGCATTTCGAGAGATCAAGTATTTTCCCAGACGAACGAGAGCGAGAAATTTGAGACGTGTTTTCAAGATCAAGTCAAGAAAATCAAACCACATAATCGATAATTTGTGCCCAATATGTTTATTTTTCGCTTTTGCTTGATTTATTTGTGTTATCTTATGCTTTTTTTATTTAATTTGTTTAAATGTGTTTGCATGAGGGTTGCCAAATGGAAAATCTCACCTTAAAAATTACTAATATATGTTTAAAAATTAATTTCGATTTTATTCCTGATAATAAAATCAATTAATTTTCCATCCATGATTTATTTATTTGTGAATTCTTTTTGGAGAAATTCCCAACCGGACGGCGTCAAAAGATAGCTTTACATGAATGACCCAAACGGATGATTGTGGGTTATTACTAGTGGATGGCGATTTATGACCCTCCCAACGAGGCTCGATCAAAAGCCAAAAAATAACTCAGATTTAATCATGGGTTACTTTAGGTATAAAATTGATATGCATATCTTCCTAAGTCCCCCGCTAATTTTATATTGGCCAAGTGGGAGCCAACTATTAACTGGATATTAAAGGTTTGTAATGTTTGGTTTGTAACTCAAGCCAATGTGTTTAAAATAATGACCCACCCAACGCGGGCTTATTTAAACCGGTTTTGAGATATTACGATGCATGTACATATTTTTTTGAGATTTTAATAGTATGCATGTGATCGAACCTCAGGATATATTTTACTTATGCATATTATTATTTATTTCACCATCATGTCGCAACCTTCTAATCCACTGCCTAATATAGCCCAAAGACAATTTTGTGAAAAACTATTTTGATGGAAATACAAACTAAAACCCTGCTCTAACTGCATCATCTTCCAAATGGGTACTTGATACACCAAACCCTAAAACCAACTAAGGACGCCTAATATGGGACAGAGATGATTTATGGAGAATGGGTCGCAAACGGATTGATTTAATGTAAATACCGCACTTTGCTTTATATGCTGACACCTTCATCAAGAATATGAGTTAGTCACACATCTTAAAGAAATCTCGGTTTATGTTTGCACATCGCATCCATATGGCAATCCAAAGTGTGAAGCAAGAAATTGCTTCATTAAAATTTTATAAAAAGGACAACCGCAATACAAGACGCCTTTGGTTATGGTGCGTTGAGGAACTTGAGATCCTACAAAAATGTAAATTTCAAGGCAAAGATTGATTTCATTCTCCCTCCAATCCTTACCAAAGAGTTATAAATCACCACTATCTTGAGTATCTAATGGAAGATCAAGATTTTGAGGATTTTATAAACGTTGACTTTGCTGAAAGTAAAGCCAAGGAGCGAGGAAAAAGAATTTGGGAAAACAGAATCTTTCTTCATCCTAGATCAAATTGTGATAAGGATGATGAAAAGAGAAGAAGGTTAAACCAAGAAGGCTCAACATCAAATAAAAGTAATGATCAAGTATGAGGAAAACTTCGAAAGCGGAGAGTAGGACATTCCAGGTCAGCCTCGTTCATCCCAAAAGGAAAGGAAAGCAAGGTAATACTCATAACTAGTTGTTGAAACTTGTTTAGATGCAAGATGCCTCCTCATTTGTGGGTGGTGGATACTTATCCACTAATCATGTTTGTTTCACATTGGCTGTGGGTTCAAACGGACCCCTAGCTTAGTGGAGGAGGTCCTCATCACTAGGGCGACATGCTACGCAGAGTGGCACCAAGCAGTTGGGAGAAGTGCACCCGTTTTTGAAGACAGTAGTTTTATTTTGAGATATTCTTTACGGCCCGATTTTAGAAAGAATTCAGCTTCTAAACTTTTATGATGGATATTTGGTTACTTTAAAGTTAAGCTACCATTTTTCTTGATAAATTTATCGGCCAGCGGAACGTTGTTGAATGATCTCTATACAATTAACTGCGGCACACCACTCACTAAATGTATCTTATAAACACATCAACTCAAGCTTCCGTAGAAAGTAAAAACGTCATTTTATTGCAACGAGAGATACTTTTGGCATCTAAAATTGTCATATAAATCACAAAGAGGATTCAGTTGTTAGCGTAGGAGACGGTTCACTGTGGCTTCCCAAGTTGAATCACTCCAACCTCATGAATCATACTGAGGTAAATGACCAAGAGGCATTTGGAGCCAAGGGAATAGGGCCAAGAAGTGTTAGAGATAGTCACAGATGTATGTAGTCCAATGTCAACCAAAGAAAGAGGAGAGCTATGGTAATTTATTGATGATTACTCAAGGCACGACATA